>JAOEGS010018011.1:0-61769 GCA_025447755.1 Corythornis vintsioides | reverse complement strand
AGTTAGTTAGAAACTTAAGCTGAAAAGTAAAATCACTGAACAGAATTTGCTTGCTTTTCACACAAACCAGGACAGGTCTCCTCAAGGTTGCTCTATGTGTAATTTATGTATAATTTGTCCCTGGCTTCACTGCCTCTCTGCATCCCATCAGCACTGGTAGTAGCTTTGTCAGATTAGCATTGGGCTGATGGCATTTTTACCTTCTTTAAAACCCCTGAAATACTCTGCTAGAAAGATGGATGAGGTTTAGATATTGAATACTAAAGGTAAGTGTAGTGGACTTAAGGACACCCTTCAGAATCATCCTGGAGTGATTTGAGAAGTGGGAGATAAAGCAGGAGAGGGCAATTTCAGTAAGGACAAAAATAGAAGGCAGTAACAGATTAAAGAAGATGTGTAAAGACTGTGAGATTGCCATGTAACCTTTAGCATGAACGCAGCATAAAATTAACATCAATAATCAAATGCAATAACAACAGAGTGCCAAAGAGAGGCTGGCAAACACTCAGGTACAGTACTTACTCCTTGTTCATGTTTCCTGACTTGTGGAAATGCAAATCTTCAGAAGAATCTGTGATGAAAAAGTAAATATATTGTTTATATAGGGTCTTAGAAATGTAGATGCATGCATTTGTAGCATTTGTAGTCCTTTTTTACTTGTTTGTTTTCTTCTGTATTTTCCTGAATATATTTTGCTAAACTAAAAAAATAATTTGAGGTATCATCTAGTCTGAGGAGAAAATGCTTCAATTTTGACAGGAGTTAGTCTGTTTGATGAAGTGATGATGACTATGACCAGCATCAAAAAGTGTTTAGCATGGTTATGTTTTTAAAGATGGCCTCAATGATATTTCCATTGAACATGAACAAGTTCTACCATCACCACCTGTGCAGTCATTAGTGGAATTTGTACATACAGATCGGTATTTATGTGAGAATTTGTGAAGTGAGATTTAAGTTTTGCAAACCAAGCATAAATTTTGAAAAGGATCTCTGAAAACCGAATCTAAACATTATGGGTTTGTGAAAGTCCTTGGTCACAAATGAGGGAATTAAAATATATGTATACACACACACGCGCGCACACACACACACACACACATAAATATAAAAGTTTTTTATATACAAAAATAAAGCTTTGCAGTTTTATTGGACAAATCGAAAATTCTAAAAGCTGTTTCAGTGTTATCAGCTACTGTATTATCAAGTCTTTTAAGCTGATGACTCAATCAATTTTCCAATTCTCTGCTTGTCTCTGCCTGATATTTCCTAATATTAGCCTTAGTAGTCACATAATTTGACATAAAAATAGAATTTATATCTTTTCCATTTACTTTGTCTCTGTCACTGTCCACTGCCATTACTTCCTTCAACTTAATAACTATAGAGAGTGAAAAAAAGTCTTACTGTCTTCTCTCCTAATGTGCAGCTACCTGTCAAATGGTAAGGCCTTACCATCTTACGCATTCCAACTGTTTCTGAGCTTTCTACTGCCCTCCCCCTATTTCATATATTCATTTTAAATTTGCCTTAAATTCACAGGCAAAAAAATGTAACCTTTCTATTTACAGGGGAGCATGCACATTCAGTTTAATTTAAAATGCCTTAACCCAGTTTTAGCTATTGCAGAATGGTATCAGTAGTGAACCAAAAAGTTTTTCTTTTTCTACAGTTAATTTTCTCCTGCTGTTTTTCTGTACTGGTTATATTTATTCAGTGTTTGTGGAGTTCTTGGTAGATTGCCAAGGCAGGTTGCTCTTTATCTGAAATCATACTAATGTGTTTGTGATAGCAGAAATTGCAAGCAGTGGCTTATAATTTACAGTAATCAGTCACATCAGAAGCAGATGGACATCTGATTGAGAAGAGGGTTCCTTAATCACTTCTAAAAAATAATACAAGATTAAAATTCTGGAAGATGTGCAAGAATCATCGCTTTTGGTTAAATGACTTCTTTTTAAAAAGTTCACCAGAGAGTGTTGACTTCTCTTATCACATAACAAGAGCAGAAAAGCTATTTTCCTGCCTTAAATATTGGACATTAAGCTTCAGATATCTGAAAAGAGCTTAATATTCTGAAGAAAGATACCTGAAAATAGTCTCTTAAATGTGACATATAGGATCAAAAAATCATTTATAGAAAAGTTTGGCCCATATTTTTGCTGTTAAAGTCTTTAAACTTGTTAAATGTGTTTATAAATATTCAAAGATGGCATGATGCACATTTAAAACTTATAGTAATTCCAGCAATTATTAGTAACTCACAGCATTGGAAATGAAGGCATTATTAAGAATTTAATGCTTATATAGATTTACATAATAATAACATACTTTGAATATTTATAAGCATTTTGGTATGGGATAGAGCTTTAAAGTACAAGGTCTAAATTAGTGGGAGGGCAAAAAGAGAAAACATTTTTTCTAAGGCTTAACCTTGAGAGTGTTGCAAGACTGAGGTTGTCAGTACTGGGGATGTAAGATGAAGTAGGGAGAAAACTTCAAAAACATTAGTGTACTCAACTAAAAAAACTGCCAGGGAGTTCTAGCTGGTGGATCATCCAAATCCTATTCATCTAGTTCACAGAAATACCTCCTTATTTCTTGCAGTGAAACATAGCTGGAAATCACAGCACAGAAGTATCACTATACAAAGTTCCTCTATACAACTGTTTTGATAAACCACTTTTTTTTTTTTTTTTTTGGCAGTTTACATCTACCGAATTTGTGTGGCTGCCTTTACTGTGGGCTTGGAGGCCTTTGGAAATAAGATTCTTGGAATAAATACAGGTAGTCAAATTACCAGACATGTCTGTTATTGGTTATGAAAGTTTTGCAATCACTTAGACTAGTAAACTTGGCTCAAATTGTAAATGTAGATGGTCCATGAATTAAAAGACAAGTAAGTTACAAATCCACAGACTGTAGCTGTGTGCCTGCTTTTCAGCAGGACCACAAAAATCTTTTGCAGGCAGCCAAAATGTTGGGACATCGTGATATGCTTTACACTACCTTTCTCCCTCTGCCCCTCAAATGTGGGGACACAGTGACATGCAGCACATTGTGCAGGATTCCAGTAGAGTGTTTCTTTCGGCTAAAGCTCTGCTTCGAAGGGACCCCTGCCAAACAAACTGATGCAGAGGCACAAGCCAGCCATGCCCCCATTTCAAAAGCACCATCTTAGCTGAAAAAGCCAACAAAATATTTTCTCACCTAAGCTAGGCTCAGATGGGCTGCTTCCATTCAACTTAAAAAGAAGCAAGGAAAATAAAAGACCCCAAGCTACTAAGAGTTTGTAAAAAGCATAACTAAATGTAATGAGAAAATGAGAATTAGCCTTTATGTGCTGTCTGAAAAACATAACTAGAGTCAACACAAGAAGCATGATTAAACAATCAGCCAAGTACTATTTTCTGAGAATAATGAAAACTGATCAGAAACTTTAAATATTCCTCCTTGAATTAAATTTCCAACTGAAAGTCAGGGCAAAAAAATGTGAAACCGTGTAGCCTTGCTTTTATTTTAGCTTTGTTGAACAAAATGCAGCAGATTTCCTGGGGCTTTTACTTTCAGAAGGAGGTTGTATAGTGCAAACAGATTCCAGGCTTCTGCAGGAAATTAGATGAGTTGTTTGTCCAAACATCAGAACAGAGCACATCACGGGAACCTGCAGTATTCTTAGGGTGACCCAGTATCTTAAAATGCTGAGCAGAGATGTTACATTTTAGAACTGAGAAGGTCACTGTCTGTTCATGTGGATAGTGTTAGTTTTGTTCTATGAACAACTTGCTGGACAGTACATCGTAGTTAATATATGGTTTTATGCCACTACTGTCTGAATAGGAAGAAAGTCTACAAGTTCTGCAGGTCATTTGCATTTTTCTTTAAAATATCAAACTCCCAAACCCAACATAAAATAACCAAAACCAGACCTATGTGTTACTGGTGCAGAAAAATACTTTTTTTCCCCAATCAGAGGTGAGTTAACAAGCACGTGATAAGCTTCTGAAAAGGGGATGTAAGCTTCTAAATAATTTAGACACCTTTGAAAACTGGATTTGAAAATCCAGGTGACAGCATAGCCAGACTCCTTGTCAGGCACCACTGGAGTAAGAACTGAAGAATTTGGTTTTCCATTCTGTAAATAATTAACATGTCTCTTACATCAATTCCTATAAATAGCTAAAAATGTCTATCAGGAGCCATATCTACATGCAGAGTGACACACAACAGAGGCATCATCTACACTTTCGTTTGGTTGTCCTTGCTCATTTGGCTGTCTACATTCACACAATAAAGTTTAATGGAAATGGATGTTTGTGCAGAGAGTATTATACACCTGTTTCAGAAAATCAGCTGTAAGAATACAGTTAAAGTGCAGGAAATGTTGGGGAGCTTAATTTTTATGCTGCCAGTGTCCTGCTCTATTACTTTTTGAAGTGCTTTGTAGTACCTGGCCAATTATATTTAGTACAAAAGGGAACAGTGGTAGAAACTGAAACAGTCATTTTACCAGCAAGGGTAAAGCCGTTGTCAAATGTGTCAAGATTATTTTCAAAGTCTGTCTTCACAGCAACAGCAAACTCACATGTAGGAGGAAGTACTTATTTATCTGATTTAGATGAATACAATCTGGTTTCACTGATTTGTTTCTGGCAATAATTAGCATGTTCCACAATTTATTTTAATAGCACATTAATTTATTCCTTCTCTTGCCAGAAATGCAACCAGAAGCTTCACAGTAACAAAATATATCTCTAATAGGAGCTGCCAAATTTCTCATTAAGATAGTTATTTAAGAAACTATTTGCTTTGGTTTATTAAGTGTAACTTTATAATGCAGTTCTAGTACATTACTTCTACACAGAAACATAAATTAGCAATGCAGAAAACACATATAGTGAAATTAGACAAAAAAGATCTAGTTGCTTGGTACAGGCTCTATAGATTCGCTTAAGGGAGAAGGAAAGCAAATGGTTTAAATAGACAAGCACAAGCTTTTGCTGTATACCACGAGGCCACCCAAAGTTGCAGGCTATTTCTAGGACCTGCATCTCATGTTCCAAGTCATCTGCTGGAGAAAAAAAGGCTGACAGAGGAATACAAGTTAATCCTTTGGTGACAGCTCTTTTCTCCAGTAGAAACCTTTACAAAGCAGAAGAGCATAGGAAGAAATTAGGGCAACTCACAGATGCTTTCCCTCAGGGCGTGTGGGCTCGCAGTTCGCCTCAACGCCAAGGCAGTTTCCCCTGTAAAGCAATTTTTATGCACCCTTGCTGAAAGTTTCACGAGCTATCTGAAGGTTGGTGATAGTGACAGGTTGAAACAGTGGAAGAATACTCTGCAGGTTTTTGGTGAGTTTCCTGTGGATGGCCACCATGCACACAGGCACCAATCAGCACTATGAGACCTGCCCAGTGGATACCTGTTGTTTCCTCTCCATGAATCTGCCTCAAAGTGAGATAAGACAGTGAACATACTCTCTGACTCTTTTCAACCTTAACCCATATTCAAATCTGTCTACGTGGCAAAAGCTGTTTCAAATGTTAGCATGGAGAAAATAAATTTCTTTTGATAGGCTGCTGCTTAGTTTTAATGGCGGAAAATAGTTATTCCTCCTGATTTAAAATTTTCTCATCTTCTCAAGCTTTTTAAGAGCTTATATAATGATTTTAGGTATGTTTAGTTATTTTCATTATCTGTTTCTCAGAAGAAAGAAGTGTTTCAGGAACACAGTGCTTATTCTTACACTAAGTTTTCAAGGGATTTCAGTAGATGTTTTTACCTACATAAAGGACTATTGTGTAGAATATGAGGAATGTTTTACCTTGTATCTTAAAAATACAAGATCTATATCTAAATAGAAAATATGTATGTGATTTCTAAACGGATACACTTTAGTAAATATTTTTTTTTTCTATTAAAAATAACATCTTATAAAAATAAATGCTGATGAGGGAGAAAGCTGTATGTCCTGAAAATATATGTCCATAGGATACAAAGAGCCTAGGAGCGTGGCAGGACTGGGAGAGATCAGAAATTATTATGCGTGAGGCACTCATGGTATAACCCCAATAAATCTTTGTAATACAATTTCTGAAGCAAAGATTTCTGTTCTAAGTGACTCCCCCTACAAGAGTTTTGCTGCAGGCTTGTTATATTTCTGAGGAAAAAAAAAAAAAGAGTATTTTATCTGAAAATCTGCTCTTCATGCAAGAAATCAGTTAAAAGAGGTACAGGCAATTCCAATTCTCAATTCAGTGTATGGCCCACGAACCAATAGATATTTTGGATACATTTGGAAAGCATGTTTTCATTTGGGATTTTTAATGCAAATATTTGAAGACACAACATTTTTGGTACTGTGTGTATAAATAAAATATTATCATTAAAATGTTGCATGGACCCATCAATCATTACGTCAGACTGACAAATTTATAATTAAAAAGCTAGAGTATATGCCTGAACTAGGAAAACTAGAATAAACAGGAGTTCTGCTGTCCTCTTTAATTGTTCTTTTAGAGAATGAAATTAATCCTATGACTTCCTTTGTAAAACAACCTGAAAAATCATTTTTCTCCTTGCTTTTCTTACGGTGCAGTGGACAGTCCTAGCTATCCTGACGAGAGGGACAGACTATGGGAATTCTTAAGAAGAAATTGAATGTAGGAACAACAATGGTAAGACAGCACTAATACTGTACTGTCCATCGTAGGATACACCTTTCTGGTTGCATATTGCAGGAGTGACTCCACAGCTGTTCATTCCCTCTTCTTGCTTTGTGTTCAGATTGGGGTTTCACCCAGCTGAAGCAATGCTAATGTAACTTTTGGTTTTGTTCCAGAAACCTGTCCTTGCTTATGTTTTATAGAACAGAAAGTTTTGGAGCCATGATGCAGTTTTTTGGTGGGATTGTTTCCTTTGTGATGTGCTTATGATTCTGTGATTAGGGTTTTTTGTTTGCTTTGTTTGCTTTGGTTTTTTCCCCCTACTTTTATTTATTTAGTTGATTATAAAAATAATTTAAGTTAACCCACATCTACTTGCAGACTCAGTTACCACTGGGTCCCACTAATATTTCAGTTGAAGAAAATATGAAAGAAAACATAAAACACAGACACTTTAAAAAAGTTTCTTTTTATATTTCTGAAATTAAACATTTATTTTTTCAAATTATGTTCAGAAAGTTCACATAGATACCAATTATAGAAACACTATTTGACTCCAAGGGAATAAACATAGGAGTCAAAAAACATCATCCCAGAGCAAGTGACATTGATAAAAAACGAATTCTGTAAGCACTGAATTCCCATTTCAATCAGGGGAATTCGAAAAATCCATTTCCTCATAAAATTTCTCAGCATCTTAATGTAGCTAGCTGCTAAATTCTCTTTTCTTCAGATAAAGTTCCTTTAACATTATAATGATACTACTTTGCCTTTAGATATATATGGTGCATTACTACTTTACTACTTTAATATCCAAGCTGTTCACTGTAAGAAACTGTATCATTTACAATGGAGCTACTCAGTGGCCATGTCTTTATGGCTCTGAAAGAGCAGCATCCCAGGACAGATGTAAGCACAGAATGACTGACCTCCTGCAATCTTTCCATCTGCGTGGCTGCCCTGGAACACAGCCTGCAGACTGCCTGTGGGACAGGCTTAACGTGCATGAACAGCCTGAGCATCCTTTGACCTGCAAGTTCTCAGGCACTGTGGAGGATGCTCTCCTGTCCTTTCTTAAAGCTGCTCTTGAAGGCCTACCATACTTAAGAGCTGAGGATGAGTAGGGTTAGCAGAGGTGCCCTTTAGTGAACTATATATTTTTCTCCATGAGGTAGAAAGAAGAACAGAATTTACATTGTCTTTTCTTTTTTTGGTTGACACTGACTAGTCTGTTTAATGGATGACAAAATAAAAGCCCTACATTTAGATGTCTGTTTTACTTCCCTTTCATTTCTGCACTTTTTTTTTTTCTTTTTAGTCAATTACTTTGTTAGTCATGACAACAGAGGGACATCCTTCACATTCTCAAATACTACAGGTAGCCATCAACACAGGATGAAATACCAGAATCACCAAACTCAATTTCTAACACCATAATTATTTGTGTGTGTGTGTGCTGATGAATTATGATGGGAAAGTAAATGCAAAGAGACAGCTTGTACAACACAATTTAGGAGGATTGAGAGAAAATGGAACAAAGAATAAACTCAGCTTTGAGATATATAGGAATAAATACTTGTTACCTTTCTCATGTCAGTGAAAAGTCTAGAAAAAGGGTAAGAGTATGGATATATATATTTAGGATATAGAAATATCCATATATTTAGGATGGATATTTAGGAGGAATCTTTTGTCTCACCTGGATACATTCAAACTGTGCTGAGGATAGCTAGAATGAGTAAATGGTGGGGCAGGATCTATTTATACATTGTTTGTTTTTGTTTGTGTCTTACAGGTGACATCCTGTAGGACAGACTTTGTCATTGTGTTTTGGTCAATGGAAAAAAAACCCAAGCAACACAAAATTTGCCTATCCCATTTTTTTTCCTGTTTATATTTCAATGATGGATAGTTTTATGGATAAATCCTATTCATAATAATGGAATTTCTAGTATACGTGGAACATATATATTGTGCATTGCTTTTCTGAAGCATTAATAAGATGCCTGAAGCATCACAAAATTATATTTTAATCTTTCTAGAAAGGTTATTTTTCAATCAGGTTTGGTTGGTTTTTTTTGGTTTGGTTTGGTTTTTTAATTATTTTCTTATAATACATTTCTTATAAAATGTTTTTCTTTGAAATGCTCCAGCATATTACAGATCATCAGGCAAGACCAAATACTTAATTACTCAGAAAATAAATGTTAAGCACATGTAACAATGAAGTAAGTTTTCTGCAGTGTCAAAGACATGAAGAGTAGGATTACTCTAACAGAAATTGTGAAAAATTAAGGTTGCTACCATTTTCACTGAAGAGTAAGTTTATTTCCCTACACCAGATTTTATGTATGTATGTATGTATGTATGTATGTATGTATTTATGAAGTATACTAGCTAGGAGGTTTGCAGGTTTGTAGTTTTCCACGTCTTACCCTTCCCCATTGCTAATCTTTGTTGCTTTTGAGAGAGGTAAGAACCTTAGTCCCCTTAGCACCAAATAAAGTGTTGAGGAAACCCTCTTATTTTCAGTTCTTTACAGGTACCTTGACAAATACCAAAGCCTGAAATTTGTAATCCTTATCTTACTGCAGAACCACAGAGCATGTGGGGGATGTGCATGCAAGTCTTGGTTTCCTTACGGCTTAGAAGTAAAAGTCATGACTGATATTATTCCAATCCAGAGTTTAAATCCAGAAAGATTCTCCAGCCTTACTCTTCCTTTCATACCATGATCACAAGCCAAGGAATTCCTTCCAAAGGAGAAATTAATTCTGTTTTGGAGAAATATATTTAATCTCAATATATAGGCTCAAGGTGCTAGTAAAGCTAAGTTGCTGAATTATTTAATCACTGTCATTTCTCTGAAATTTCATCTTTTCTGAAAATTCAGCTACTTTGAAGTAATCTAATTTCCATTTCTAGTCGCTGGATCTTGTTATGTCATTGTCAGCAAGGTTCAGAGTCCTCTCTACTATCAAGAATCTATTTCATGTATTCATGATCAAGCAGTTATTTTATAAGTTGAGCTCTTTAAATCTCTTATCATGGGGCTTATTTTTCCTATCCCCCAGTTCATTATTTTGGCCCTCCTTTGAACTGCCATTGCTTTTTCACATCCTTCATCTGTGGACAACAGAGAAAGTACAGCATTGCTAGCAGTGGTCTTGCTAACACTGGGTATTATTCCATAATTGTTTGTTGACAGAGACTCTAATTAGTCTATCACTGTTGGCAGAGTCTCTTATGTACTGTTAGTGTTGTTACATGTAGTCATTTCCAAATTAGCCTTTATATAAGATTTCTCTTTTAAAATACAGAGAAAATACCACTCAAGAGGTCTAGCTGTATACAATGTATTCACTATTTTGCAAGCAAGCTTACAGGTTAGGTTTATAAATCTATTAATGCTTTGCTTTTTCTTTACTTCTACTAGTTTTATATAGTTAATATGTTAAAATGAGTCTTTAAATTATTTTAATCTTCAGTGTATTATTCCCTCCTGTATACTACAGAAAAGGTCATTTTTCTAACATGGTATTACAAAAGCTATAAATGTCTGCCATAATACTAAATGAGATCAAAAGCGTTTAGCAAACCAAAGGCAAACAATTTTTTCAATACAAAACAGAATAATGAGTGTATCACTGTTTTTTTGTGCTGATGGCACATATGTGGTTTTAGCTTTTCTTGTTCTTCACAATTCTTTCATAAATTTAGTCCTTCAAGACACTGAAGGACTACTTACTAGTGCTGATCATGGTAAGACTCTGCTTCTGTGCAGTTCCTACAGCAGTTTTCATCCTGGCCCATACTTCCCAGTGTACATATATGTGCTTCACCCTGCTTGCTGGATATGTGTAATTCAATAGTATCCTCTACCAAAATCCATCCCTTCAAAAATAAAAATTTCTGAACCTCATAGGGCTGCTGAGGATAAAAAAATATTGAAAAGGTTTTTTTGGAGTTTGATGTCTGATGCTTTGAATTGAATGAGTATGTCAACTTGCATGTCAGGAATAGACACCAATGAGCAAATAGTGTACTTTACCACTCCTTATATAGTGTAAATTCAAATGGCAACTTCAAATAGCCCATGGAATTATTCCTAAGAGTGCATGGAATGAAACGGTAATAGAAAAGAGCAGATGTTTTAATAGAGCTACTTTATGAAGATTTCTTTGAAATAGTAGTCTGAAGAATGACAACTGACTCAAAGCAGTGAACAAAGTTACTGGAGAAAGGCTGATCCCAAGCTAACTTCCAGTAACTACTTAATTCCACTACCACTGTGTGTATGCAAGAGACTGATTTGGATAATACCAATCTTTTTAGTATATTTTTCCCTGAGAATGATTATTGCTTCTGGGCACTCAAATAATCACTTTCATAAGTGGATGGAATGTCTAAAACAACGGGTACATCTGTTCCAGATAATGTAATATACTTGTGTTGGGATTCTCAAGTAGAACCTAGCTCAATGCACACTGAAATCACTGAAAAATAAACTCCTTAGCCATGTGCCATAATAAGGCATCATGGTGTTAAGTGCTGTAAGAAAAGTGTCATCATCTTATGGACAGATAGATACTCCATACAGTGATTCCATTTCTCAAAAATTATGGCTTACAATTATTTTATGGTGTGACTATGTTTTATATTATGAAAAGAAGTATAACAAAGCCTCACAATTCTCATGAATTTTTACATGTTAATGTTGCTGTCTTTAAAAATCCATTTCTACAGCTTACTAAATAATCACTAGAGATACATGACAAAAATAAAATAAGAAATGTTCATCTTGTCTCCAACAGAATTGCTTTTATTTAGATTCAGAGTAGCTTTTGCTCTTAAGCAACTATTATTCATATTTATCTACAACTTTCTTCTACATTCTGCTTTACTGAGGCTATGCCAACTAAGGTTTGGCTTCTGCACTGCATATAAACAGACTTTTATACAATTGAGACTGGTAGAAGTATTTGTCACATTTTATTCTAATTTTATATATTTGATTCCAAACATTCTGTTATAAAGATGGAAAGGCTAGCATTGCACTCTCTGCCAGTTCTCATGGATGAGTCTTGCAATTTATGTTATTTTTCTCTAACAGGCCATAGCCCCAAAGCCACGTGGTTATGTGAGATTTAGCTTTCCTTTGAAAGGGAATTATGTTTCTAACCCTCAGAGGAAAGCTTGAATATATAAAGCCTCTATTATTTTAAAAACCCAAACACTCCCCAAAATAAATAATGAGGGTTTTCAAAATAAAAAATTTATGGACTTTTTATTTTGAAGGCAATGGAATACAGTTTTAGTGACAGACATATTTACAATTGTGAGGTTAGCAATAGAAAGAACCTAAGAGTAAAAAAGAAAATAACTCTGGAAAATAAACTCACAGTAGAAATAATATTCTCTAACCTTCATCTTTAAGGTTTTCTTAGTCTAGATAGGTATAGAAATTGGGGTGTGGTTATTGATTTTCTACTACTTCATATGTCTTAAATAATTTTCATTTATGCAAAAAAGTAGTAAAATACTGTATGCAGATGGGTTCAGCAGAGACTTGGGCTACTGGTTGTTAAAGGGATGGTGTACTAACTTGGAGTGACATGAATTAAAAGTCTGTTTAAAAACCCACAACAAACAATCTTTTGTAAGTGAATTACAAGCCAATCCAGCAGTCTCTTGAACCTTCAGTGATTTTTTTTCCCCTCCATCCCAAATCCTTTCAAATGCTTCAGTTCTTTAATGGCCTCATTTAACAACATTGCTTTAAATGTCCAGATGGGAAGAGCAGTGAGGCTACCTACAGATGTACAGACACATACTGCATAGTCCCAAAGTGGGCTTTATAGCTGTCAAGAAAGTGGGGAGTGGCACTGGAGCTTGAGTTTATTGCAGAAGCTGAGGAGCTGAGGTTAGTGGGTTCTCAGTGTTTTTAAATAAAAGGGTGGGGATAAGCAGCAGACAAGAAGATAAGAAAATTTAAACTATTCAGTTTTACCTCTACTAAAATTAGATAGTCTTGACTTTTTATTGTTTCTGCATTGAATCTGAGGAAAGCTGTAATGCTGAAGTACCCTTATTCAGAAAAGGCATATTCTGGAAAGGCAGACATAGGTTTGGGGCAGAAGGCTGTGCTTCATAGCTGTTTTCCCACTCCCTTTTTATTTTCCTTCTGTCTTCCTCTCACTTGAGACCATGACTGATTCAATATCCACAAAGAATTGTGTTCTTATATTTTGGAGAAAAGTTCACAAAAATTTCAAAATCCAGGAGTCAATGGAGTTTGGCCAGATATGCTTGAAATTGAGTAACTTGCATTTACAGCCAACATATTTAAATACATATGATTTCACAGTGTTTTCAAAACAAGTGTGTGTAAGGAGTTGTCAGAAAATGATGAGGTTCTCTTGAGCCAGCTACAAGAATTAGTCTGACTCCTGTGGTTGAGGCTTTTGTACTAAATTCTCCCTGGAATCATATCTTGTTGGGAAGCTTACTAGGTGGACAACTAATTGAAGAATGGATTGAAACAGCAAATGTTTTAAATACTATGATATACCTTTACCTAAAAAGCTGCCATATTACTCAAGTTTATATGAAGTGAACAGTAAGGATAGAAATAACCTATAACCTGCAATCAGGAGAGACAGAAGCATCTAGGAGGAATGTATGGAAACAAATATATTTAATTTTAACATTCTTATTAGTTGTGTGTGGCTGGGGCTCACGCTGAGCAAGGTTTGTTTTCACATTCAACCTGTGTGAACATCACAGGGAAAATTAAATTCTTCTGAACATCTTTCTATAATAGATTCAAAATCCTGCAGGTTGTTGTGTTAGCCTAAGGTTACTCTAACACAAACATGTCTTTGTGCTTGCATGAAATTTCATTGGCTTTGAGTTGCCATGCTGCACCATCACTGAAAAGTTGTAGGCATGTTATTTTATTCTCCAAACTGCAGGCTATATTATATACTTTTTTCTGATAGATTCTCATTCAGCAGAAGATTTACGTAACTGTTTAACTGATAATATAAAGCAGATAACTTGTTACTTGTGAAACAAGGAGATAGGAAACTGGGCATAAAATACTGTAGTAGGAGATGTCTATTTATCATTTGGAAGAAAAATCTGGAAAGTTTCTTTACCAACAAATTACACAGATATGGGTAGAAGATTTTTAAAAATTCTCACCTTCATATGGAAAACAGAGGATAATTATTATTCTAGAGAACCCTCAGTTTCGCTATGAATTTTTATTAGAATGTCTACATAACTTTTCATAAGTCTTCCCCATCACTGATAATTCTTTGCTAGAATTTTGCACAGGGTGAAATGTGTTTGTGTTGCCATTATTATCTGCTTGCTCTTTGAGTGATCTCAAGTCTGTTTTTCCTCAGAAATTAAAAAGAAAATTAAAATGCTCAACTTCTACTTTCTCATTAAATGTTTTCCCAATGCAGATACTTAAGTGAATATTGTTGTAGGTTGGTGGGGAGCAAGAATGGTTCCTACAATCTTTATCTGGAAATATGAAGTTGATAATGCAGCAAGTAAGGAGAAGGGAACAAGATGTGTATTTAATAAAAATAAACAGGAAAAGCTTGTTGTAAATTAAAATAATAATAAATGGAATATATACCAATATGTACAAAACCCAGTAATGGTAATTACGTCACTGTCACTGATGCTGTGGGATTGGCACAGGGAGAGTCCCAGACTGGGCCCCGCAGCAGAGGGGAGCTGTGTTTAGGAGCTGGATTCTGGCACCGGGTACAGGAACACACTGAGTGGGATCAAAGGCAGTATAGACAGAGTCCTCCTTGGTGCTCTGAGGGGGAGAACCCCCAAAAGAGAATAAGAACCACAACAACGAACAAACACCAACAACAATATGAACAACAACCCCAGACCCTCAGGATCCCAGAGGTTTATATACTGAATATGATGTGTATGGGCTAGAATACCTCGTTGGTCAGTTTGGGGTCACCTGTCCTGTCTGCTTCTCTCTGCAGGTGCAGCCTTTCACTTTCTTCATCCCCCAGTGTGGTACACTAAATCCAGCACTGGCCTTGGTCTGCACACCAACCCTTGGTAATAACTAAACATGGGGTGTTATCACTGCTAGAAGCAGGCACTGCCTGTGAGAACATGCTGCTAACTTCAGACAGTGCACTTAATTAGAAGAACTGAGCTGAAAAGTAAAATCACTGAACAGAATTTGTTCTGTTCTCATTCCAACCAGGACACCTCCTGAGCCTTATTTTTAGCTGGGTAAACGGAAACATAAAATAGCTGAGTGATTTGCTCAGGGTCTAGTCCTTGAGTGTGAAGCATTGGGAAAATGCTTTTTTGGGAAAAGTCGCTTTTACAGAGACATCTGTATGACATTTAAAACTAATAATTTCTTTTAAAAATGAAAACATTTCTGACAAACATATTTTGTTCATTTCTTCCCTTTGAAACTTGTTATTCTTCTGTTTTCCTCCTTTTGATGTCAAATCAGAATTTAGGCTAGCATTATAATCTTGAAACATTTGGAAGCCGTAAATCCAGAAGGAAAAACCTGCTCTTGTTTTCAGTAATTAGAAGATCATAAAATTCCTAAAGGTTATTTTTTTTTTTAACTTTGGCTTTCATATCATGGGAAGAAAAGGAGTTTTATGCTTTTTAATCTAGTGACACAATGTTCTAGTGAGAACATGCCTTTCTATTACCGCTTTTCGTCAGAAAACATACCGTACATTAGTGGCATTTGATGCCAGTTTATCAAAACCTGTATTTGCTACTTAATCCCTGACTTTAGTGTGAGAAGACTGGGCTTTTAGTGTGCACATCCCTGACTCCACCTGTGCAGGACACTTTGATAATTTTCAGTGATATCTGCCAAAACTGATGGAATGGACTCATAAAGGAAGGCAGACTTAGATGTAAACTTCACATGATTTACAAGGAAATATTACACTGGTATTGACTACATTCTATTTTTAAAAGTATCTTAAAATTGGCAGTTTACCACAATTTCATGTGCTAAACAACAACCTGGCAAAAATCTTAAACCTTAAATTATTTCCATTAGAAAGTAGGTGTCAGCGGCACAGTAAACAACATTATGAAACATACTGGAAATATCAGTTTTAATGATGGATAAAAATAAACTAGTCTGGATCCAGGTGCAGATAAAGGCTAGACCTATGTTAGAGGGATAACACAGGCTGCATAGAATAACAGTGAGGTTTGGAGATTGTGGAGATTTGGGGGCAGAGATTTTACTCTCTCCTTGAAAAATCCATGCCTTAATATCACTGCTGGTAAACATTTCAAAGTGCTGAAGGGTTCATATGTAAAATACCAGTTCATTAGTTAGTATCCCCTTCTTCAATGCCTCATCCTTGGAAATATATCAGAAAGGAATTATTCAAAGGATCCCCTAACAAATTTCCCAGCAGTATTTTTGAACAAATTTTATAGCAATCTGGTGATCAATTCCATGTTTAACCATGTAAGTCCTAATTTATTCTATCCTAGGTATTAAAGCTTGATAGGAGACTGGTTCATATTTGTATTTAAGAATCAAGTAATACAAGCTCATTTTTCAAAAACAAAACAACAGTGATTCTTCAAATAAATGACAGCATGTTCCCAATACAGTTTGTAGTAAACCTGCAAAATGAGAAGTAGGAAACATATTTATTAAGGGCTGTGTATCAATAGTAGACCTGAATTAACATTAGCCTGTTTGTCAAGGTAATCAGAGGTGGGAAGTGAAGGAAAGAGTGAGCACTTCTTCCTGCTTGCAGGTTGCTTGTGGAAGTCTCAGAACTTATGGACATGTATGAACAGAAGCATATATATTACTGTGCTTATACTATGCTAAAAGCTAAAGCAATATTTGGAGTTACTGTGCAACTCCAGTTGCAAACCTTCAACTACATTACAATCATAGAGATGTGCTATAACTACATTACAATTGTTGTTGATGATTTAAAGGAAGTTTAGAAAATGAGGTGGTCTTCTAAAGAGGTTGCAATAGAGTATACTGGAAAATTGAAAGCTCTGGGAAAAAAAATCTGATGCTATCACATGAAAAGTTGAGTTCTAAGGATGGTTTTCTCACAAGAAAAAGGCAATAAAATTATGAATTTAATCATCTGATATATTTGATATTCTGGGTTTAATTACAGTCTAATATCAGTTAGAAAAGAAGACTAGAACAGTTTAAATTAAAATAATAAGAATAGCATGGAATATATACAAATATTTACAAAATAAGTATCAAACCTAGCGCCTCTTGATGGCAATTACATTACCACCACCACTGATGCTGTGGGAAGACCGAGGCTGGGCTCAGCAGCAGGGCAGGGGGGTTGGACTAGATGATCTTCTAGGTCCCTTCCAACCCCTAATATCTATGAATGAATCTATGAAAGGTTCAGGAGCTGGATTCTGGAACTGGATTCAGGAATACACAGAGCATGATTGAAGGCAGAACAGAGAGAGTCCTCCTTGTATTCTAGCCATTGAAGTAAAAAGCTTGACCCTTGTGATCCCTCAGCTTTATAGTGAATATGATGTGAAAATTAAAATCACTGGACAGAGCTTTTCTGTTCTAATTTAGACCAGGACAATTATTCACCTTTGTTGCACTGTTGATTCATCATGGTGGTACAAATAATTTTCATATTTGTTATTTACAAAAGGAGGCCTCGCTTATCTGTAGTTCTTTGCACTAGTTAATTTTATCTGAGAAGCTTCTGGAACAAGTGTGTCTAGGGAGGGAACATCATCACTTTCTAAAATGCATATTAATTTCTTCCTATATTTAATTGTATGTTAATTTTAATTAGTAGTTGTGGATAGGTGCAACTGCACTGACAAAAACGGAACAAAAACCAGGGCTTGCCAGAAGCCTGATAAAGATCAGTTGGGTGCCTCACAGACATTAATTGGGGCCTCATGGCAATTAACTGGCAATTAACTGGTAATTAACTGGTGCCTCAGGGCCTAAGCTCTGAGCCTGCCTCAGCTGTGGGCTTGCCTCCAGCTAACTAGAAAGACTGCAGTGCACACTTATGAGGCTACAAATGGAGACCCAGTGGAGAGCTGATTTTGAGTTGGCTCTTCTCAGAGCTAGCAGGTCTTGCAGTCAGACCTTTCTTGTGGATTTACAGGACATAGTCCAAGGTTAATTCCACAAACTGAGTGAGCACGTTTGGTGAGTAACTATTTCTTTTGGATATATACTTGGGTTAGGGACTGCCTCTGGGTGCCCTTGTGTCAGAGGTTTTCACTTTATGAGTGAGTGCACACCCATTTTGTTCATCTTTCTCAAAAGAGTATTTCTTAAAGATTAGGTATTAGTTGTGTAGTAGTATATTCCTATCTGACATCTGAACTTGTAATTTAGTTTTGTCAGGAGGCATGTAGAGTAATTTTTGTTACAATAAATCTTCATTTTGGGTAGCTGCTGCTGTCTGTTTTGTGGGTGCCTCTGTGACAGTAGTAGCATTTCAGTGTGCTGAGTCATTCTTCAGAAAAAAGAATCTGAAATTCAGCTCTTTGTGCAGGGTTAAAGGTATTTCTATTTGTTCAGAGACTTCAGAACAACCAGGATAGACAAGTATTTGTACAGGGAATAATGAACAGCATTGGAAATGTCTTTGGAAATTAATTAAAATATTTTATAGGTAATTTCATTGAGTCAAGTAATGAACTGTGAAGACCCAAGTTTTTAAAACATGGAAGGAGCACTTGGGTATTTAAATGTTGTCCCAACTTTATATTCATTCATTCATATCTTCCATTTTAAAAATACATAAAATTGCCTTTTAGACATGCAAGAGCACTCTACTCTTCACTAATGCTGGCAGGAGATTTGGGCATATTTGAAAACTTAATTCCGAGGCAATTGCTATTGCAGACCCATCAGAATGGAACTACCTTTTTAATAGAAACACCATAAGCTCGTTCTTTTGTGTTTTGTCTTTGTAATATGTCAAAATGAAAGGTAGATTGATTATTGATTTAATTTAATCAATTTCTAGTGAAACAAAGCTGATATAATACAGGAATAGGAACCTTGCAAAATTTTCAGACTTAATTGTATGATTATGAAAGTATAGCCACATCTAAAATTTAATCTGATTTACTTCTATGTTATAAGAGGTTTTCTTTAGGCTTTCATGCAAGCTGGAATGGGAAATGTAAATAATAATAAAAAAAGTATTCTTGGAGTGATACTTCCATTTTAATCTCAAGGGGAAACAGATGCCATTTAGAACAGACATTCCCTGGCAACAAATAATTGTTAAACTTTTGAGGTCACATAGTCTCAAATTTTCCATTCTGACAACTCTGCAAAACTCTGGAAACTTTAAAGGGGTGACAAAATTGTCACGTACTACAAACAAAATGAATTCTAATTAGTGCTAATGGAAATCTGTGAAAATTGTACCTATTGCTAAGAAGGACTGAAGGAACAATTCAAACTCTTCCATCCTGAAGTCAGGACTAAACAAATACACAATTATTGCCAAGTTTCCTTTGTGATAAAACCAGTCAGTTTTAGGAGTTACACATAAAAGATTTGGAATTACAGAATTACTCTTTTCCTTCTGCTAGAAATTACCAACATAGAAGGCTGAATCCATGTCTTCAGAAGCTCTAGTGTATGAAATTATTAAAATAATGATACAATAGAGCAATATCTGCAGGTCAGAGTGCTCAGGCATTTTCAGACCTAAAATCCATTATGAGGAAGGCAGGCATTCCACTGGTT
The DNA here is from genome assembly GCA_025447755.1 of Corythornis vintsioides. Classification (NCBI taxonomy): domain Eukaryota; kingdom Metazoa; phylum Chordata; class Aves; order Coraciiformes; family Alcedinidae; genus Corythornis; species Corythornis vintsioides. Next base: position 42,314 of record JAOEGS010018011.1, on the reverse strand, counting down.
AAGTAAAACCAGACTATGGACTGAAGATATTTTTCTCATCTGCAACACTCTTTAAAGAGGATTGAAAATTATCCTTGCTTTGATAAACCTTGTTGATTTTGCTCCCAGTGATTTTTCTCCCCCACTGAAACTGGAATTAACATTGTTGATTTTGTTGTAGTATCCCAACTTTAGCCAAAATGACATTTTATCTTGCCAAAGTATATTTGCTTGTGTAGTACACCCATTTAATAATAGATGTCAGCTGAGATCTGAAAAGGATTATTTCTAGAAAACATACTGTAGAACCATCCATGATACTATAAAAATGGGCAGTTGCTATGTTTCTATCACCAAAAATAAGGGAAAGAAAACGTTGGACATGAGCTAGTGAGACAGTGCATCATTTACCAGCATTATTGGGGAGATAGATGTTAACTCCCCAAAATGCTGGTCTTAATGTGTTTTTAGTGCTGAAGTGGATCACAAAGTTAAAAATCTTTGCAGTCTCACACACCTCACATATGTGTATCTGCCAGGTCACCGTGAAAGCATCTGAGTCCTGACCTAGTGTTTACAGTTCAGTTAGAAAAATTAGTGTGGTATGAAGGGCCTTGAAGCAATCAGTTCATACACATCCAAGTAAGTCCCCAAATGTGTGATAACAGGAACATGATCAGCCCTCAAAGTTCTAACAGAACCCTGCATGGAGTGAAATGCAGAATCTTTACTCTAAAGGCCACTTCTTTCTACTATTTTCGGCAAATTCTCAACAATAAAAATAGTCATTTGCACTCTGTTAAATGTCTGTCAAACCTTAACCAGTGAAGTAATGACTTATATTTACAGAATAGAAGTTAGACTAATAATCAAATTATTAATAGATGTATCTTAGAATCATAGGATATTTTTGGCTATGGGCCAGCTCATTCTTCACCTCTCCTTTGCATTTGCTCCAGAGAGGAGAGATGAGAAAGAACTTGCAGTGGTTCCTATCCACATGGTTTGGATCTAGTTAAGTCAGAGGGCAGCCTTTTACACCTTTATATGTCAAAGCAATAAGCATAGGCCCAGACAGATGTGGACTAAACTAAAATGGTAGGTTATTCCAGCAAAGAAAAGCAAGATGCTAAAGTCTTTCTGCTGAACAAAAATATCTTTTTTTTTTTTTTTTACTAATTACTTAATGTTTATGATTGTGTCTATATTTTTTTTTTCTTTTAACTAGAAATTAACTGCTAAAAAATAAAATGGAAAAGTGAAAGTGAATTAATGAACAGAGATTTTTACATCTCACGGACCACTGTTCAGACTTTTAAAATCAACTGAAATGCTGCATAATTTACATTGTAGGGTTAAAATAATCTATTTTAAAAAATTAAATAGATTTGAAGGGTTAATAGAAATTTATTAGACTAGAACAGAATGTGGCGTCTTTGAAGAAATTTATTTAGGCTAAGTAAGGAATGTTATTGAATTAAAATTAATGAGCAGAGAAAATGTACTCATCTGTACTGTTTCAGTGATTGCTAGTAACCTGAGATGAAAGAAAAATAAATGGGTTTCTAGAAGTTCCAGTATTTTTTGCCTAGATTAATCTTATTTAATTTCAGTCATCAAAAAAAGATACAACTTTAATCTAAGGTAGTCATCCAGACTCACTTTCTAGTCAGTGAGAAAAATAGCTATCTCCAGAGACCTATTCATTCCATCTTAAAATGGATGAGATAAATTACCTTTTTCAGTATACATCTCTCTTCATTGACTACAGAGGAGTGTTACAGAGGAGGCTTATTTAGACTAAGAACAGGATTTATTTCCCCAGTCCTTTGTTCTCCAAAAAGGACACTGGATGTCTAGAGTAAGGACTGGGCTGCAGCAATGCAAGGCTTTCTACTTTTTTTCTGAGTCTAGAAGGCAAGCAGTGAAGGTTTCATGGTTAGCATCTCTAGTGGTATCGATCTGTCATCCATCAAGTAATTATATAGCTTCCTTTGAGGCTGGTATTCCAACCACTGTGCTGAAGGCAGTCAAATCCTTCCCATTATAGAGGCTGACTGGGTTCTTGTTATTTGGAACCCACATATTCTTCTGTCCTCTTGTGTAGTCTGTACCCACCATGCCTTTTGGGTTGGGTTATGGAACTAGTGACAGAATGCAATTATTTGAAAGCAAACAAGGTGAAGAGGTCATGTGGCTACTCCATCTGCTGCCTCCTGTTTCCTTCCTCTCTCCACAGGACAGATGCAGATATTTTCAAATAGGTTCTCTGTGCAAACCTCCTTCTGTATTTTTGTGTGTCTACAAAGAAAATAAATGCTGATGATTAGCATTTGTAATCTTTATTTACATTTACCAGTCTTTTTTTTTTCCTTCCTATAACAAATTTCACTTCTGGTGATAAATCAACACTTCATCTGTTAGTGCTAATTAGTTTGTGCCATGTTCTTCACAGTAATATCACTTAGGAGGCACATTCTTTAGGGAGTCAAGTAAAATGCCAGATGTCAGAAGTTCAGATGAAGCAAAAATTGACATTCAGCCACTCTTTGATACCTTAATGTTTTTGCTTAAGCATTTGATTTTTAAAGAGAGATACTTAAAAAAACCCAAACCTTCACTTTTATCGGAAATGGAATCTCTAATTATCAGTGTTTTGATAGTGTTTAAAAAAAAATGACAGTGAAGCATGAATGGACTTTCTTAAACATGGCGTATTGTGCTGATAGGGCAAACAGGACAACACAAAATGGGACTGAAATAAATCAACATATTTTCTGTGTAGAATGATTAAATTCTCCTCTTTCCTTACCCTTTTGCCTTGTATGTATTAAAACTTAAATTCAGTATCACATGCCAATATACCAGTAATTTTTTTTTTTTTTTTTTTTTTTGAAGAAAGGGACATATTGGTAGGCAGAAGGAGTACCCAACAGTGTAAAAAAAGTATTATAGCACTTATTTTGAAATAAATAAATAAATAAAGGCCTTCAGGGCCTAAGTTGTTCTGTTAGTATTAGCAACTGGGTGACAGGCAGAGGCAGTGTGTACTGTGGGTGGACATTTTATGAGCCAGTGTGGAAACTCTTTATCAGCTTGATTTGTTGGATTGTGCAAGATGTAAATGGAAGTGGAGAGATTTGTGGTAGTGTGAAGAGAGGAGAAAAAGAAAAGAAACAACATACGAATTAAGTGTAGAGTTTGACACTTCTGTAGCAAAAGGGAAGATAATAAGGTCTGCAGGAAGCTGTTGAGTGATTCCCCACCTCACCACCTATGTCTGTGAGATACAAGCTATCCTTTCTCATCCCACAAATCTCATATTGTTTGGCTTCAACAATATTGATACGCTTGCAAAGAAAACCACCTCAGTAACATATGTCAGACCCAGTCCTCATGCTTCCTGCATCTCATTTAGATTGATTTCAAAATGATATAGCAGCTGACAAGGCCAGCACTCTGCTGAGCTCACTTGGTTCTGCTGTTATCCCTTGGGGCTTCATGACAGGCTGAAAGGCTCAAAGTGTGTTAATGTGCCACACACCGTGGCAGGGCGAGTACTGCTGAGCCATCTTAAACTGTGACGTAGCCCAGGGCGGGGACACAGGGAGAGAGAACAAAACTGATGCAGCCTATTTGAAGAGAGGGGTTAGGGCCACCTGAAACACTCTGCAGGACAACACCCACAGCGATGCCTGTGCAGCTGACCTACACTGGTCACCTGTGTGACTGGTGCTCACAGGGATGGGGACTAGATGATAGCAGGCTCAAGCCTGTGGAGGGTCCCTCTTCGGACACTTATTGTGGCATCCCAGCGGGGTGATACCTATCTCTCTCTCCCTCCCTCTTTCACTTGACTTACCTTTTACCCGTTTCCTGCTGATAAACATAGCCTGGTTTTAGTTTTAGTCTTGAGCAATTCATAACAAAATAACTCCTGCACCAAAGATTTTTGTCTGCAGAAATTTATTAATTGTTGCTCAATAAATTGTTGGTAACTTACCTCAAAGTTAATGTCTTGGTGATTCTACTGAGTCTGTGGGACTGGCTTTTATTTCGTTGGTCTTTTCAGGGGATTACAAAGATTTGCCTTCTCCAATACCCACTGAGTGGGTCAGGGCAGGTTTCATCAAAGATTCTCTTTGCACTGCACTCTTACAGAAAACCATCTCCATGTAATCCTCTTAGTTTATTTGCTGAACCATATTGTCCATATGACACTTGGGCAGAGAACTAAGGTATTGGTGACTATTGAGAAATAATTCTGTTACTAAAGCTGAATTTCTGGTTTTGAGATGGAAGCTATTTTTGCAGAAATAAGTTTAATTTTTAACTAGTGCTGTGTTTGTGCTAAGCAAAGTGTTTCTGGAAGATATCTGAATAGAAATCTTGTGCCAGTGAAGCTTTCTATTTATGCATCTAGACTGGGTTAGAAAGTTCCTTCATTTTGGAACCTCTATTCGTATCTGAGTTAAATAACCCACATAGACAAATCAGCTTTGAGGCCACTCTTTACCCTTCCTGTTAATGTAAAGAGCTCTTCCATTCTCTGCAGCAGAACTTTTAGAGGTGTTCACTGGTGACCTTATTTCCAGATTCTTGACCTTATTTCTGAGGTCTGCAGTCAAGCCTTAATTCATTTGTCAATCTTTAAAAAGCTTAAATATAATTACAAGCTTAGAAAGCACAAGCTACAGCCACAGACAGTAGCCTCAGTTTGCCTTTAGCTGTGTGAGCAGGAAATAAGTTGACTAGAAACTGCTCTCAGGAGGAAGAATCAAAAATAACAAATTATTCTGGGTTTTCCATGAGCAGAGATTTAAAGGCAGCTTCATCCCAAGTAAACCATTTTTTAAATATGGAATAACTGAAAATTGAAAATTAGGGTGCCCCTTTCTTGGTTTGCCTGTATGTTGTCTAATCTATAAATGCAATCCATACTTTATATGTGAACTATATGTATTTAAATTACAAATTAGGAACCATGTCAGGAAAACTACTGTTGGGGAAAAAAACATCCTACATAAGCAAAAGCTATATTTAAAAGACTATTTTCTCTTGCATAAAGAAGAGAAAGGCATAATAGTGACATTTTGGTGTTAGGTAATAGAAAGAGAAAAAACTGGAGAAATAATCTGTATCTCCTTCAAAGGAAGCAGTGAATGTCGGTGACCATTTCAAAATGTGAGAAGAAGAGCCTAGATTGTGATCATGGGCAAGACTTTATGTGAAATAGGGATGGAGCTATTCAGCCTTGTCCGGATTATGAATATATGACATACACGTTTCTAGGATACTTTAAATTTGAGATGATAAAATGGAGGAATGTGTGGATTTAAGGACTTTTAAAGTCTTTCTGTTATCACTCTGGGATATTCGCTCATTAGGAAAAGTAGCAGAATATATCATGTAGCCATGGTAATTTTCAGAACATATACACACTGACATAGAGCTGATGTAGTAGTTGTACTGTTTGTCACAACTTACAACTACATTACTCACATTATCAACTCTGATACAGTCAGTGCAACTGAAGTGCCAATAAAGCTGTAGGTTTTGTTTCATAATCCTATATATGATGCAGGTATGGTACTGAACCACTAAAAGCTGTCAGGGTCCCATATATACTGAAGCATAACTTACATAGTCCACTCAGGATAAATTCTGTCATGAAAGGTATGCTTAGGAGATGGAGAGAAATGGATGTAGAAGCCAAAGGAAGAGCAATATAAATGTCAAAGTAAATGTTATTTTTCAAGTAGTGATAGAGCTAACAGTGATTTTGGTCAAGTCCTATCACTGAGTCCTTTTGCAGTATCGATAGCAGTACTTTGGATCACTGGAGTCATTAAAGACTGAAATAGTGCCAGAGTGAAGAAATCCATGTGAGATGGAACATGATGTTGATGAGTGTATCTCAGGAGTGTAATAACTTCTACTTATGAAACCAGACCATACTTTGTAGACAAATTAAGTACATCTCCTTTCTTTGCCTTTCCCCTTCCCCTGTAGGATTATGACAGGATATATGCAGACAGATGAGGAAGGAAAGCAGTGTGAGACATCTCTAACAATAAGTAAATTTTTTTGCGTGGAAGGTTTGGTTAGACAATGAAAGAAGTTACAGCAGCAATCTCTAATCTGTTATGTCAGAAATCACACTGTGCTCTCTGAATGTTTTTAGCTGTATCAGAAATGGTGTGAAAAAATGTATCTCTCAGTTGTTTGCTTTGTCAGAAAACAAAGCAAACTTGATAGTAAATCATTATAGCTGTCAGTATCCAGCCCTGTGATAAGAGTTGACTTTATGTGTTTCATTTGTCTGATTGGATAGAAAATACTGCCTCTAGCTGAAGTGTCATAGGTACATCTTTTAGAGGTTAAAACAATGAATGTCCTGAATTTTCAGTGTGCTACTGCTGGAAATGGACAACAAAGAAGTCTAGTTTATGTAAAAGGTTTTGTCTTTTTCTATTTGGGCACATCGTTTTAGAACATGATATTTGAATTTTTTTTTTTAAAGCATATAAAATTAAAAATCGCATCCACATACATGTAACTATATCTTAATGGTGCTATTGAAAGTAACCTGGGTAAGAGATACAGAAAACAAAGTAAGTTTAAAATCAGCCATGGACAGCAGAAAAGTATCTATATTGTACAAAAGGGTCTTTCATGCTCTCTAATGCCTGATCTGAAATATATACTTTTTTATTATGAAATTAAAAATAAAAACTGGTGCTGTCACCATCTTATTAGCTGCAAGGTGTAAACAGCTACTAGAAACAAACAGAAAAATCATTTCATATGTTTTGTGACGAGAAAATTATATACCATATAGATTTGTTTTCCTTTAAGCTAAGTTAGGAAAATGTAACAAATCATGTAAATGACTGTATTCAGTTGTAATGGTCAAGCCTAAGGGCTGTTTAAATCATCTGAGGTCTTGCCTGCGCGCAGAAGTTGTCATATATTAACTGCATTCATAACACTGAAGAACCTCCTTGAGGATGTGTTTAATCTAATATAGCACTGCTTGGAGTTAGTACATATGGAGATTAAAATGTTTAGAATAACATAATTGCATCTGTTTGGTGTAGTATGAGTAAAAATATATAGTAAAACCTTTCCTTTTAAATGACCTCAAGAAATTGGAGAATAGTTTCAACTAAACTTTCTAGGATTTTCCTATATTAGCAAGGGCTGTATGTATTAAAATCACAGCAATTAGATGTTGATAGCATTAAGAAAGAAAAATAATAATTATATTGTCTTTAATGATGTTCCTTCTTCATAATGGGTCTGGTGTTCCTTTAGCTTTTATGTAGAACAGGAAGCCTCAAAAATTTTGAGAAGCATGAATTAATGGCTAGAAAGTAGAGTGGAGTTGAGGTGGAGAAAAGGCAGAGAGGTACCACCAAAACAACAGGAAGCATGTGGATATAAGCCTCAGATGGAAAATGTGAGCAAAATACTAAAAAAAAAGAACATCCCAAAAAGGTGAGATGCAGATAAGAGCAGACAGTATGGTCTTCTGGGAATGGCTGAGAAGAAAAAAGAACAAGGCAAAGGAAAGGAGAAAGATAAGCAGGAATGGTAAAGAGAAAATTAAAACCCAAACCTATGCAAACCCTAAAATCCCCCAAAATGTGTAAAGCAGAAGCTGCTGCAGTAGCTGTGGAAGGAAAGTGGGAACCATTAAAATTGAAGATTTGAGGAACTGGGAGCCATATAAAACGTTTGTTTTAGGTGACTTTATTATAATGCACCCACTCTATAGTCAGAGAGCTGTGCAAATGGCATAATTTTAGTTCTATTACTGGTTTTCCTTTATTTCTAGTAAAAATACAATAGTTTAGGAGATTTCTGTGTAGTAGAGATGCATTATTTTATCCATGGATTTTCTGAACTCCATATCAAGCATTTCTGTTCCCAGAACATGAAGCGAGACAGCAAGCTATGGAACTTGGGCAGACGTCTCTTAAATTTTTGAAGGCTGACTTTTAGCATCCATGTTGGTGTTGCACAAAGAATCTGTATTCATCCATTGTATAAGTTTTGTGTGTTTTGCTGAAAACAGAATCCCATCATAACTGAAAGGTCACAGATTGGGAGTGAAGGGGAGATAGACTGAGAGGATGTAGGGTAGTTATCATTCATGACTAGTGCTAAAAAGCCAATGAGATAAAATAACCAAGTCTTTCCTTTCTTCAATAAATGCATACACATTTACAGAAAAAAAAAATCTCATGGCTATTTACAGTTTCATATACTGTTTTGATTATTGTCAGTTATAATCCTTACAATTTTATGAAGGTACCTCATGCTGTGTCACTCATCCTAAATCAATGCCAAGATTGCTGCGAGTTAAGTAAGATTAAGGTTACATTATCCAGTGGGTATCACATGCTAACTCCTTTGCTTTGTAATTTCACTTAATACATTTTCATTTGGGGCAGATCTTTTAGAAAGAACTTCTGTGGTATGTTGATTTGAGCTTTTATAAATGTTGACGGATACAGTAAATATTATGAAAGAACAGCAACACTAAATGAAGCAGTTTGAGTATAAAAATTCCAAGAAGGTCAAGTAAATATATTAATTGCTTTGGTCAGCTAAAAGTAGTAAAATGGAAACTTGTTTACAAATATTTATAATTTTAGGGATGTGAGAAAGTATATACAATTCAGCTTATGGATAACAAGAAGCATGGGGCAAGTGAATACAGTAACCTGTCCAGAATCAGGCTAGGATACCGGTGATAAAATATGGAAGAAAAATCACATGGAAACTTCAGTGACTGCTGATGATCAGCAGCTCAGTTTTATTTCTAAAGATGGAATGGTGGAAGGTGGCTGTGACACATGGGATGCACTTGCTTCAGCCTGACCTGCATTTTATGATCAGTGCCCATACATCTGTTATGATGTATTCCACAGAAGGTTTGTGACTAATTGTGGATGGTTTGTGACTAGGAAAGCATGATACAGTGGTTAAGGACCAATGTCTTTGTTTCAGAATTGCTGGTCCAGCTCCTCATAAAAGTGGATTGTCTCCTCAGCAGCACCTTGAGCTACTGTAAACGTTCTGCTTGTCTGCATGGCAGCAAGGACTGCTTTACTCAACAGAGGAACAGATTATCACCCCAGTTCTGCAATACATTTAAAATGCAAGGACAAAGCATATTCCTTCCTTAAGCCTGGATTAACATGGCTGTTTGTACTTACTTGTTTTCTACTCTATTCATCTAAAAGAAGGTTTAATGAAGAATCTGGAGATATCGAAGACTAACTAGTAAAAACGACACACTACTTTGATGAAGAGTATGATGGTTTTTTTCTATTAAAGGAAATATTTGTGTTTAATTACATGAAATATACAGAATTGTTTGATGTTGGGTCAGAAGTTTCTAATGTGCTTTATTTTCAGTTCACACCTTTTAAATGGAGTTGTACAAGGATATGTAGCATTGTTTGGATCTGAAATCAAGTGAGAAAGTTAGCAATGCCAAGGAATCCACCCATCTTAATTAAAAAAAAATAAAGTGAAATCCTCTCATACTGGGAAGGGAACTTTTTATAAGTTATACCCTTTGTTTCACAGTGAAATGTAGTTGCATTTGGTGCTCCACTCTCAAAGGATTTTTTATTCCATTAAATTGGATGTAACAGAAGTTCTCAGGCACAGGCATAAGGTTTATTCTGTGGGCCTTGGTGCATTAATGCATTTGATTCAAACACAGTAGGAAAAGGTTCCAGTTCAGAGATGAAAAGGATTTACCTAAACTCATTTAGCTTTTTAGAGACATGAATGTGCTGTCTTGGCACAAAACAATGGCCATATGCATCCTGAGAATAATGCCATCAATTTACAGTAGAATGGCACCATGTCTTTCATTTGGCCTACTGCTTTTTTCTTTTTTGCTTACAATTTTTAAACATGGTCTTGGAGAATTTATTTCTCCCAAAATAATGTGGACTTGAACAACAACAACAACAACAACAACAACAACAAATGTAAACCCCCTAATAATTCTAAAGTAATTGCTCCAAGGGTGTGTGTATCTAAAATTTCAAATGTTTCTAAACATGTGAAACAAATGTCTCTTTCTAAAATATCAAATGTTAAGCATGTAAGTGATTTTCAGCATAATCTTAAGATTTATGCTAAAGTAGTTTGGTGTTCCAGAAATTCCTCTCTGCAGAATTTACACAACCTGCTCATCATAATCCACTGGTGAATTCACCTACCACTTTCTTTGAGCTGTAATCACCAGTAATGAGCAGCACCATCCACTTGGGAAGTGTAAAGGCCATTGCACAACCTCTGCCTTGTGCATGATAAACCTCCATATCACTAAAATTGTTTTGTGGGTTCAGGTTTCCTGGAAACACTGCTTAATTTTATTGGTTGTGATATTGGAATTTTTGGCACCAAACTTAACAAATAATCAAGTAATGATTATTTATGTTAGTATATGTAACAAAAGTAGCACTGCTTGTAAATGTGTAGAAATGCATCTTTGTCCCTAAATAATTAAAGGAACAAGGTCTAGTGGATTTGCTGATTTGCTGCTTCGAAGAAATTAGAGACTAGTGGAAAAAGGATTCCCATTCTTGCTGTACAGAACTTAATGTCTGAGTCAAGGAAGCTAAAAGATCATAACAGTATAAATTTTCTAACTAAATTTTTGACACATGATTGTTTAAAATGTGGTATTTCTGGATTCTCTAGTAGAATCTGTAGTATGCCTTCAAAAGCCTTCATACTAGATTAGAATGTGCCCTCAAATGTACTTCTATCTTCCTTATGAAAAACAGAATCCCTAAAGGAAAACATCTGTATTATATCCCATATGGCCCAAATTATGAAGCTACGGAGTAATTGGTAATTTTCATTATTAAATGAGTTTATCTGCTTTCCATGTAAGCATAGTACTTTATGTAGATACATAAAAAGCTTATAAAATACATGGTAATGTAGCAATATTACATACTAGAGTTGTTTAGTATTGAAAGTATTGTTTATTCTTATTTCACTAGGCTGCTAAATATTAATGACAATATATTCATATCGAACCGAAGTACACAGCTCATTGCCAATACTATGCAATGAGAGTAATATTAATTTTAAAAACTAGTGAATATGTCAAAGAGAAAAGAACAAAATAAATATTTTCAAAATTAATTAATAGTCCTCTATTACCTCATTTGGTCTTTTTTCTATTATGGATGTTTGTTTTACTCTGTGGATTTTAGAGAACTCTCAGATATTCAATCTGCAGAAGATAACTTTTCCCATTTCTAATCTAATGACTGTATCTATCACTTGTGCTGTAGCTTTATATATTATTTTATCCAATCTAATACTTGTTTTGTATGTTATGTAGAGAATAAAAAGTTATCATGGTTGCATATTATCAAATTTTTTCAGCCATTATATAACGATTTATTTCAGTTACTGAGTCTATAGCTCATGGACAGCAAGATACCTGAAGTTTAACTGAGTACTCAAGCCTTTATTCCTTTCAACTTCCTTGAGGCTGATATATTATTTTACTTTTCATGTCAAATGATGGCTTTTTGTCCCCTGATATCTCTGCCTAGGACAAAAGCAGTCATATAATTTCACTTGGTATATTTTTTTTAATATAAATTTTTTTTCCAGATTCCTACTGGGATAGAAGAGATTGGTTAGACTATATAAAAAAAACATTCTATTTGTTTCCTAGATAGCTGTATCAATTTGTTGTGTGCTGTAACACTGTCAAGATAAAAATACAGCTATATCTCATGCAGTTGTTATAATCACTTATTCATATTTCGGCAATGGACTAGTAAGACAATTAACAACATTGAAAACTATGCACAAAATGTTTCTCTTAATCAGAAAATGCATGCATTTCATTAGAATAGCTAATCTACACCTTATTCTTGAAATTGTACTCACCAGAGGTGCTAGACTAAATTGGTGGATATAGATGAGGGACCTGATTATTGACTTTTATTTTGGAGAAAACAAATGGGAAAAAATACCCTCATATCAAGGTATGAATGTCCTGCTATAACTATATGATGTTAGCAAGACCTACAGAATCTGATGATACCTCCTGCTATCTAGCACACATAATTTTTAATCCTGCTATCTCAGTGCTGTTTAATGGGATGATGCCAAACCCAGAAGGATTTTCTGAGGGTTATGTTTGATGACAGTCCAATAGCAAACCTCTCGAAAAATTGTGTAAGACTGGGAACTCTCAAGTGATAAAGCTTGAAGCTAAAGGTTATTTCTCCATTTCCCACTCTATCTTTTACTGAGATTTTGTTGTGTCAAATTTTGCATGGAGCTTAGCCAGTCAATTGATAGTTTAATAGAAGTAACTAATATCTGTTCCTTTTAGTAGGATGTGAAAATGAGCATGCTGAAAACACCCAAATTTATTATATAAAAAAACCCAAACAACTCAGTTTTCACTGAAGAAGTAATTTGGTTATCTTTTGTAAGTTATTCCTTATCAGTGAAGTTGCTGATAAGTGCTATACCTCTAGGTGAAAAGTAGTAGTTTCTCCTTGAAAAATAAATCTTGGTAACTGTCATATACTGTTTAGCAAATGCACAGCAGAGCAGTCTTCAAAAGCTGAATTTTCGTACTGTTTTAAGGTTATTGAACAATCTTCTGATTTTAGTTTTAGTGATGTGTGAACAATTAAATGATTAACATCTTATTATGATAATTCCTGTCTTGTCTAATTTGTTTCTATCCTTAAATATCAAAGCAATTTGCAGTGGAGGTCAGTGGTAATATTACTTCTTCACAGGAATAGCAGAAGTGAAATGACTTGTCCATCAGACAGTCTGAATCAGGAAAGTACATGTAAGTGCATGAAATAAAATTAGGTGCTGTTGTCTAGTGGGACGTACTGTCTTCCATGCACAGTAGAGTACAGGGGAAAAATATATTTGTTTAATCTTATTTATGTCATTGTGTAGGTGCTTGTTTAAAAAGAAGCCATGGTCTGATTCTTAGATCATGTTCTGATTGGACACTTAGGCTTTAGTTAGAAAATCAGCCCAAATAGTTATGAAGTTTATAACTTTACTATAGCAGACTTGAGCAAATGGGGCCCTCTTTTGAAAATGTACTTTTCTGAGTTAATTAAGTGAAAGCAGAGTCATCCTTGCTTTTGCTCATCGTTGATTTTCCTCTTGGTAAAATATTCAACAGCTCTCTACTACAGCCACTCAAAGAACATTGTGCCCCTTTGGCACAGACTAGTAAACAAGTCCCACAGAGCTTGGAAGATTATCAGCTGCTGAGGAAGCAGACGTTTGACTATGAGCCTCTAGACATACACAGCAGGGTGCATAAAATAAGGTAAAAATAATTGTGCCAATGTGTCTGGTTGAGAAATTCCGAAATTCCTGCAAGTGAGAAAATGAGATGGAAAAATGTAGTAACATCAGAGTATGGTGCTTTTTGGATGAGCTGCTTGAGAGTGCAGTTTTGCTCTTTGTGTTTTGCAGAAAAGAGCAAAAGAATTTTGTTGACAATGTGTGACAGAAAAAGAGGAAAAGGATGGGAAGACAAAGGTGTAACTGAAAGTATCATCTATAATAATTGTAGATGGGGAGAGAGAACAGACTTAAGACATTGATCATTAATAGCCACGAATCAACACAAAAACCTATTTTGTGCCATTTATACCAATTTTTGTAGCTGTCCTTTCTGAACTTTAGCCCCAGAGAGAAAATATTTACATTAAATGTATCCTAAATTGTGAGAGCAAAAGAAACCTGTGAATTAAAAACAGTAAAGAAGCTACTATAGGTTTTTGCTTTTTATGTGTCTCGGGTAAGATGTGCTCCTTAGCTGTTGCCCCATATACTGAAAAAGGTGTCAGTGCTTTTGAGTCTCTAGTTTGTGTTAGAGTAAAAGGAGTGTCATTAAGAGGTTGTGGCTGAGATCTCAGCTGTTTTGTGGTATACTTTCTCACATTGGTATGCAGTCAGAAGAGAAAGAGTTTGAGACCTTTAGACTATATGAATGCTACTCACAGAAACATGGTCTCAGGAATGGCAGGGCTTTTGGAGGTTCTCTCCAATGAATGGTGGCCTGAGTACAACAATATTGCAATTGGCTATGAAGGCCAAAGTAAGTCAGAGGTACATTGAACAGAGTGATCCAGAATGTAGCTTCTGGGCACATCTGGGGTTTTGCTGAAAAAGAGTAAAGAATGTGGATCTGAGCTTTCAAGCATTTTATGTACCTGTATCAGCAGAAGAGAATCCAACATAGTCACATAAAAGAGACATAACACATATGGGCAGACCTGATATGTGTGCCTGATCATTTCAATTGTGGAAGAAGCTCAGAGCAGAACAATGAGAAAATAAGTATTATGTAAGGAAATGTGAAAATGAGTAGTCAGGTAAGGTTTGGACAGTTTATTTTTGATTGTGCATACTCAACAACAATCATTCGGCAAACTTTGATGAATATTTCCACAGATTGTTGTTGCTGTAAATTGCTTTCTTGATTTCTGCTTTTTCACAGGGGTGCCTTGGACTGTGCTTGTTGTTAACTCTCAACTGCTGCTCTGTAGCACTGCCTTGCTGCTTTCTTTTGTATCAGGGTGGATGTACATCTGTAAGGAAAAAAAAGGCACAAAGTGTATCTTTTTTCTTTTTTTATCTTTTTCTCCACTGATTTGTCCCTCTGCATTTAGTGACTACTAAGTCTTACATTGATCTGGAAGAGAATCAAATAGAAATATTAAAAAAAATTAATTTGTGTGACATTTGGTTTTGTTGGTTTGGTTTTTTTTTTGTTTGTTTGTTGTGTTTTTGTTGTTTTAGTTCCCCCACCCCAGTACAACAACTGAAAAAACAATGCACAAACTTATTTGGGCTTGTTTGGACTTATTGGGATCACCAGTACATAGTGATTTGGACTTATTAAAGTAAGTCCAACAAGGGGTCATAAAGATGATTAAGGGATTGAAGCATCTTCTGTAAGTGGAGGGACTGAGAGAGCTGTGACTGTTCAACCTGAAGAAGAGGGGACTCGGGGTTTGTGAGGGCCAGGGGAATCTTACCAGAGACTATAAAATGGGAGGGAGGGAAGACAAGGATGACAGAATTTTCTCAGTACTGCCCAGACAGGAGAAGAAGCAATGGGAACAAATAAAAAAATATGAAATTCCATCATAACACAATAAAGCACTTTTTTTTTACTGAGGGTGACCAAGCACTGTCACAGTTTGGTTGCCCAAAGAGCAACTGGATGTGATTCTTGGCAACCAGTTCTAGGTGACTTTGCTTGAGTAGTAGGGTGATTGCACTTGGATGATCTCAGTAGGTTGGTTCCAACCTCAGCTATTCCATGAATCTATGACTTTTTGCATATCCCTGTGTCTTGTGATTAATGCTTGCCTGAAAGACAAACTAAGATTACATAATTATTCTGTAGTTATTTGTTAATAAGCACTCATTTACCCTAATAATCCTGAAATATTGTTTGTTTTTCCTTCCCTCTCCATTGCATCATATTTACAGTTTCTTTTTTTTTTTTTCTCCAGAATAATTGCAAATAGTCTTTCTAATTTTGTCTTTTATTCAGGAAACTGTTGTTAATAATGATGTTAACACTTAAAATCTTCTGAAAGCCACAAAGTCAAGTGCCTGATTAATTTCTACTCAGCAAAAGCACTTAAAAGTCCTATGTTAAGCTGTCTGTTTTAGTCCTTTCTGAAATAAACAATTCTGAGTAGATGTTTTTCATTCCCATAGTAGGCAGATCAAACTGTTTAATGTATGTGTGGTCCTCTCCCCTCTCAATTCTTGCTCCAGTTTTATAGTCTCTGTAACCTCTGTCCTTGTTCTTCAGGATCAAGTGCTATATTGACTGGGAATTTTCTCATATTTCAATTCACCTGTTTTACTAAAGGGAGTTTGTATATATTACTATAATAGCAATAATTTACATTTTTGAGAACTAGAGGTATGTGGCTGTCTGTTTATAACTGCACATAGTTATAACTTTACACAGATTATGAATTTTCAGGAACAATCAAGCATATGCTAGAAGAGAAAGGAGATACTTATACCATGTTTGCTATGTTGTGTCTAATACCAAATTAGCAGTTAATGTGATGGAGTAGTTTGATATTTGAAGTGAAACTGAAGTTGAAGTTGAGGCTTTTGGAAACATTAATATCTGCAGTTTCATCTTGTCAAACCAAAGCAAAACAGCTTTGACGTCAGTAGTTATGCTTCTTCATCTCAAAGGCCTATTTGCATAGGGCTTTGAAGGACATTTAAAGTGATTCCAGTTATCCCATGACTGAAATGTGATACATAGCAGGAAGCATCCTAGCCCACCTACATATGTGATTACACAAACCCAAATTTATTTCTATGTTTTACTTGATTTTGTCTTTGGCATAGTGATAGTTCACAGTAAGAAACACATAAAATAACTTTGCATGTCAAGTAAAACACCTTTGAAGAGCTATTTTTATGAGCTTTAAAAACTGTCAACTGTAAGACATATTTATATGTACCATAGAATCTTGGGATAAATGTTGTAGTGTTTTTTTCCCTTATTCTTACCAACAAAAGAAAAAAAAAGTGATGTCAACTATATATATTCAAATCCTTCACTCATGTACTTGTTATCATGACATGTAAACAAAACTAATTGTGTGGGACACTATCCAGAATAAACGGGTGTGAAGAAATTAATTCCTTCCTATGTTTATACAAGATGGGACAAACTAAGCAGAGCATCACCACACTGGATGGCAGTGATAGCCATCGATGGGGATAAGGAGTGGATGAGAGGTTTAAATAGTATATTAAACAAGAAAAAGGAAAAGCAACATATGGCTTTGGAAAGAGTGAGCAAGATGATGAGTTGTAGCTTAATTTAGAAAAGAGCTTAAAGATTTTGGTGTTTTTGTGTCTGTTGATTTATCTGAAATAGGTTTCTTACTTACTTTGAACCATTTAGAAGTCAGGTTTTCACAGTTATCTTAATGTGCAATGTGGTGCAGCAGAAAAGATGCTATATTTCAGTGTCCTAAGGCTCAGCATATGGACCTCATGGCTTACTGAATTAAGATAACCAATCATTAGCTTGTGGAATGTTTTTTTCATGGCTTTCTGGCAGGATCTGGGAAGTTAGGTTCTGAGACATGGATCTACATTTATGCTTGGATGTCTCGATCTAAACAGAAGTAAACCAAATCTAAAAAAAAAAAAAAGTATCTTGTATTTCAGAAACATCTAAAGGATCTCCATTGGAAAAGGACACTTTTTAAACATTACTGTCAGTAGTCAGCAAACATAGAATAACTACAAATTCATGATACAGTTCCATCCTAGTTTCAGTTTTACAGGACTTGATGCCAAAACACTCCTGTATGAACTGATCACTGAATCATGTACAGAAGTTACCAGGGAGGTTGTCTTCCTGTCCTTCACAATAACAGTCTGCTAAACTTAATTCTTTTCTTGCTCTTGTTTCTGACTTCCCTTTTATTGCTGCCCTGGATGCTAATGCCATGAGAGTGGGGTGTCTGAAACTTTGATTACTCAACAGGTTTTGTCAGAATTGAGAAGCACTACAGTATGTGTCCATAGAAAGCTACAGCATTTGTTATTGTCAATGAATGCTCAGTTATAATTTACTGAAGAAGAGAGTAAACATTGACATTGTGCTTTCAGACAGTGTTCTCACTTTTTTTTTAATCTTCTGTCTGCGTGTCTTTATTTTTTCTTTTCTGTTTTCCTACCACAATGAAAGAGAGATTAAATCTTAATCACATTTAAAAAAAAAAAAAAAAAGAAAGAAAGAAATTGATTTAGCAGCAGTCTAGGTGTTTGGGTTTTTTAATCACGCTGTTTATTTTGGACTCTTCATTTGACACCAAATCTGTATATCTATTGAACTCTGAGTTTTTGGATTCCTATAAATGTGTTCCTCCAAATGTATCATTTCTGCTCATAAATACTTTTCTGCCTTGTATTCTTCTGCTTTTAATTTTCATTGCTAAAGGAAGCCAGGGAAAGTGATAATGTAAATAGAGCACTGTGCTTTGCAGATGAGCACTGTGCCAGGACATGACATCAGCTGCAGGACCTTAGGCTGCCTATTCTTTTGCTCTACTTTATATCATTCATTGACTTTACTCCTTTACTTCATACTACTCACAGAGCTTTGAGAGAAATTAATGTAAAGATGATGTTGGCTCTTCTTTAAAGTCTTTCTACCTAACAAAGACATTGTGAAGGTACAGCACTGCAAAAATCCCTGTTTCTTGATGGTATTTCTTCAGTCTTGCTTTGTCCATCTTAATGTTGTTTTAGAGTAATTATGTTTGGTTTGTTGGTTGCTTTGTTTTTTTGTTTTGTTTGTTTTTCAGACAAATACAATGTCAGGCATCCTCACTGAAGCATCCTCTCTCCCTGCTTATTGTCAGGCTCTGTAGTAACCAAAGTAGATGAAAAACAAAATCAGAGAAAAAATGATGAAACACTTGGCTGTTGAAACCCAAATGGTCTTTAGACAAATGATAGTACTGATTTACTAAATTTGGAAAGATTTTCCAGACTCAGAATATGAAGATGAGAGGCCCCTTCCCATTCTCTCTTGGAAAGCATGAAACAAGGCTGTAGCTTCTGTTCTGCTTGGGGTAATGAGGTGTTTGAAACTGAATCTGTCTCTTCTCTTTGAGAGAAATGAAAATATGTCTCAGTTTTACATTGATGAATGTTTGAGAACAACTCTCAAAATCTTGCTAATTTTCATTAAACAAAATTGTTTCCTGAGTCCTATACACAACACGTGTAAGAGTGATTTCTGAAAAGAAAAATCACCTTCAGTGGTACAATCTCCCAGTTGCTCTCCTGTCCTCCATTTTATTCTTGTCTTCTTGCTGATATGACAAAGTGGGGATGGCATGTGGGGACCATCAGCAGTTCTGCATTGGCACTACAGCTTCTGAAAGAGAATTGTAGAGTAAGAGATTTCCTAGGGTTTGGAAGAATTTTTGTAGCAGGAGGAATTCTCTCTTGCAGCTGGTAGGGGGGAAATAGAAGGTTGTCTGATGAAGGAGATATAGTCCTTACATTTCTTTAGATTTATCTGCAGGTTACAATCACCATCTCAAGGATGGCTTACATGAGACCTCCCTGTCTCTTTACTGAGACTGTTCTGTGAGGAGATAAAGGCTAGAGCCAAAGTTCCCAAGAAGCAGATTCTACAGGGATCTGGATATATTAATTTCATAAATATAATTAGTTTTGAATTACATGGCAGTTTAAAATAAATTTTCCTAATTTAGGTGAGTCTGGTTGCCATTTGTTTTGCATTGGTTTTATGGGGGTGTAAAACACTGCCTGCACTTTCCTTTTAGCCTAATGTGAACAAAACCAACAATCTAGAAAACAAAAAACCTCTTAGTGTAAGAAGTTGCACTGACTTGTGTTATTACTGAATACTTGACTTTTTTGTTGTTGTCCATATCAATAGCTCAAAGAAGATGGGTCAATATTGTCTATATAGCTATTGTTTTTTAAACTATCTGTGAAAGAATCTATGTCAGGTGTCTGTGAGAGTGCAGTAGTGACTTGTATCTTACCTCCCAATTTAAACAGTAAGCTCTTTTGATTAGAGAGCTGGTTTCACGTTAGTGTCTTCATCAGTAGTTATCTTAACTAACCTTTATAGGCAGTATGATCGATATAGTGTGTTTTCAGATGCAAACATATCTAAATAAAGTAACATAAGCCGTATATCCTGCAATGCCTCTTTCTTCCTAATAAGGTAAAGCAAGGCTGGCACTCCGGCTCAAATGAAGAAAGTTAGAGTGAGGTGAATCCTACCCAATCTGTTATCTGGTTTTGTTGTGTGATGTACACATGTGTCCTGCATGTTGAACTGCTGCTTCTGACACAGGCTCTTACAAGTGCTCTAAAGGACATTACTTGTCCCTTTTGTGCAAAGAAAATCAAATGCAAGGGGCAGAGCACGTGCAAATGACCATGACTTGTATCCTGAGACAAAGTCAGTAAATCATATTCAGCTGCCATTTAGGGAGTTAAACTAAGTTCTTTCATGACCATAGTAACAAATCATGAATTAGATTTTTAATGTCTAATTTAATCCAAGATTTGTAGGAAACTCACTACTCTGCCCTAGTGAGGCTATGTCTCGAGTACTGTGTCAAGTTTTGGGCTCCCTAGTTGAAGAGAGATGGGAAACTACGGGAGAGAGTACAGTGGAGAGACGCAAGGTCACAGAGCACAAAGAGGTTGTGGAGTCTCCTTCTCTGAAGACTTTCAGAACCTACCTGGATGCATTCCTCTGCAGCCTGCCCTAGGCAAACCTGCTATGGCAGGGGAGTTGGAATTCCAACCCCTACCATACTGTGATTCTGAAAAACATGACTCTTAGATTTACAGCACATAAAACTTGCAGTACGTTGACAAAAATCTGAGGTTTTGTTCACAGTACATTTCCACTGTTGCCCTTTCTGAATGCTAAGGGACATCCTGAGGTGTCAGAGACCTTCAGCTTCAGGCACACAGGAGTGTCTTCATATGATCCCCATAATGGTCACTGCACAACACATGCATGCAGTGCAGTTAATGTAGGCTCATTTTGGCTGTGTTTCACATTTGGTGAAATTAGGTACAGATGTTAGCGGGTAGCTGGAGATCCAGACAGCCTTGCTACTGAGGAGGGAGTATATTCACCTGTGCTTTCCTACAGCCATGAGGCACTTTTCTAACCAAATAGGGATTTAAGAAACAAAAGCTAAGATACCCTGAGGGTGACAGAGCCTTGAACAGGCTGCCCAGAGAGGTTGTGGAATCTCCTTCTCTGGAGACTTTCAAGACCCACCTGGATGTGTTCCTGTGTGGCCTGCCCTAAGTATTGCTGCACTGGCAGGAGGGTTGGTCTCGATGATCTCCAGATGTTCCTTCCAACCCCTACCACTCTACGCTTCTATGGTAATGTATCTCTCTGGCATGCATGATAAAACTGGATCCTAATCCTACAAATACTTTAGGTGCATGCTACCCTCTTAAACACATGAGACATATCAGAGATGTAATTATTGCCTACTGTATTCTTGGAAGATCTCGGCTGCAGTGGCAGACTTTTGAAATATGGGGAAAGCTTCTGTTTAAAATAAAAAGCTTTTAAGGAGAAGTGATATTCTTACCAGTTATGACAACAGCAAAAGCGTCTTGTAACCTGAAAACTGCCAAATTACAATCAAGCTTCCTACATGAGAGATAATATATGTCTCAAGGCATATGGATATGGATAAAGACCAAATGCATCAATACCTTGAATTAGAACTGGAGAGATCTGCTAAATGTGTTTGTATTTGACACTGTTAACTCTCCTGAAGCAATATTTGTAAAAGCTTTTAAGAAGTGTTTGCATCAGGTGGAAAAATGTGATGCCATCTGTTTACCTCACACAAGCACATGTTGGTGTGTGCAAAATAGTTATTATGGATATTATAAATGACTTGACAAGCCAACACCTGTTTGTTTCTACAAATACCAGTAGTGAAGTTTGCACACACTCCCACAGACACAGAGGGGCCATCTGAAAAATGAATTCTCTATGAACTAGAGGAAGTGAAGACAGCATTAAGTGTCTGTCCCAAGTGATGTTCTCCAGGGATCTGTATCAGAGCCAGTTCTGTTTGAGAACTTTATTTATCAGTGATCTGGGCAAGGGGATCCAGTGCACCCTCAGTAAATTTGCAGATGACACTAAGTTGGGCTGGAGTATTACAATCATAGAATCATCTTAGTTGGAGGAGAACTTTCGGATCATCAAGTCCAGCTCTTAGCCCAGCACTACCAAGGTACCACTAACAATGTCCTTCCGCACCACATCTCTATATATTTACATACCTCCAGGGATGGTGACTCCACCATTTCCCTGGGCAGCCTGTTGCAGTGCTTGACTAAGATATAGATATGCTTTTTTTTTTTTTTTTTTTTTTTTTTTGTGGGATAAGCACAGAGATTAAAAAAATGCATAAGATATTATCTTTTTTTTTGTGAGATAAGCACAGAAAAGCTGATTCCTTAGCAAACAATCAAGGAAACCAGGAAAAGAACTACAGTACAGTCCCTTCAGTCACATCTCCCACATGCTCAGGAGGATCTGAAGCAGTGCATGAACTCAAAGTAGACAAAATTCAGAGTGCTGCACTGGGACAAGCTGGTATAGGTCTGGTAAATCTTGTTTGTATTCTTTGCCATGTTCCACCAGCTGGGGACCATGGTAGAACAGAGCAGAGATAGAAAAAATAATCTGTGCATAGGAGGGAGAAACATTTTAAGTTATGGGCAGTTCTGTCTCTTCTCCATCTCTCGTTCTATTTGGTCATGGCTTGGAAAGAGTGTTAAGGTGTGAAACTCTTATAAAACAAAGAACAGTTAGAGGGAAGTTGAAGAAACAGAAATGAACAGGCAGTGAATCTTTTGCCTTCCAGACTTCTGGATCTATTTATAAATGTACAGACACCAATGTTGAAATTAGAGAGATTAGATTTCATTATGCTGAGAAATTTCTCCTGCGTGGACTACATTTGTCATCCTGTATAATGAAAATCTGATTTTGACAGTTCCATCTGTAAGTAACACTCCACCATGCAAATGCTAGGCTGTGACTCATGCCACAGAAAACAGGCCTGCATTTTTAGAGTGACTTTCCACTTAATCTTATGTACTCGCATTGTTTTTTTTATTATTATTATTTCTTTTATTAAGGAAACTTCTATCCACCATTGTTCAGCAAATAGGATCTCATCAAGTGCATCATCTTCATCTTGACAGAACTGATTCAGGAGCTGAATTATATACCAAGTAATTGGAATGACCTAGCAAAGAATGTACCTGAAATTTATAAATAGGATCTGAACTCAGATAACGTATAAGTAGGTAATAAAGCAATCTCCAATTTTCCTGGTAAAGTATCATTATCATCATCCAACACTTTCTTGATTAGGTGGCTCTCCTGGAATAAAATCCAGTTTATTTTTTTCATTTTAAATAACAAATTTTTCTATTGGGCTCAGTCAGGGTTTTGTAACTGAAAGATTTTGGGAGCTATTAGAAAGAAACTGGGATTGTTTACTTTTACTTCTATGTTGTAGCATGGAATCATGACTTGGGAAAAGAGGTAGTATTTTTTAAGGGTTAGTTTTCCAGGTTTCTGTTATCTGACTATTTATACAGCAGATTTTTTTTTTTCCTTAAATGGAAATGATATATCCTTGGCTTTTCACAGTACACTTTGAATACTATAATATTGAAAGATTTCTTAGGATACATTCTCAAGGCTATTTTCAAAGTTCAAAAATTCTCTTTCATGGTTTCTTTATCCTATATTACAATAGAGGATATTTAGGAATATTTTTTTAAGAATATGGAAAATGACTGTAGGCTGGATGAAAACTTAAAGGATAAGAAATTACCAAACCTCAATATTCTGCATTTACTTGCCACTCTGCTTTAGTTGTCTAAGGGAGCAGTTTTTGCTTCAAAACAGACATAGATGCATCACTTCAATGCATACAAAATAAATGAAATGGGAATATGTCACGTGCTTTGTTAAGATATATTCTGGAGGTTGTTTTATTATGGTTGATGTTTTTTGTTTGTTGTTTGTTTGTGGTTTTTTTTTTCTTCCCTTATTATTTGTGTTTTTACAGATAAGACATGGGAACAATGGACTAGAGCCCTGAGTGTTATATAGAGATGCTTGAACTTGCTTGGCTTGCATAATCTGCTCACTTTTTTAGATTTGAATGGGTTACTTGAGCTGCAGTCAGGAAAAAAAACTGTCCTCATCTCTAAGTAGCAGAATCATCTGGCTATGTCACCCCAATCTGTTCTGTGCCAGCCATGGTTATGAGTGATAACTGTTTTTTTCTAATCTCCATCTGTTTAAAATAAAGTGAAGTAAATTTTGTATGGCAGGAGGTGCTTTGACAGGCATGAATCTCTAGACCTCTAAACCATCAGCAAAATAGTGGTTGGGAACTACAAATACTGACCAGAAATGTTTCTACATATGGTTTGGACAGTCCCAAGGTTAGTTCTGATTTTTATAAATATCTCAATAAGAAAGTATCTGGATTAAGATGGGATACCTGCTTGCAGGCCAGAGATGAGTGTACATGTTCTGATGGTTTCCTCTTTCCTTGAGGTATAGGCAATAGTATATTTATATTGCACTGTTCCTACTGTTTGTTGAATTCTTGAGTGACAGAGATTTAAAAATACGAAGGGTTATTTTTTATCATTATGTTACTGATCCAATGTGATTTAAATTGTCATGTATATCAAGATAAATGTAAAAATACATACATGATTTATGTCAGAAGTTCCTGTTTTATACATTCAGAAGAGCTTTCCATAGAACCTGAGTTTCTGAGTGGCTATGTAATTTACAAAGGAAGTCCTAAGTCACAGAGTCACTTCTGAAACATCACAACTTGCTGTTATATTGCCAAAACCTACAGTCAGCCTGTGCTCCTCCTCTAAAAGCTTCTATGTAGGGTGAGACCAGAATCATAGAATGCAGTAACTGGAAGTGTGAGTTCACTGGATACCACTAGAAGGATTTATTTCCTGCGTATTTTTTCTTCTGCCAACACACTGTCAGTTTTCCCACGCAGACAGGTTACCTTACAATACTGCAGGCATGTTCCTGTTGAAATTTAACCTTTCTGGCTCACCTTAAATTGTTTCCCAAAGAAAACAGTTGCCCCATCTTTACTCTCAAAAGTGAGAAATGTGTCTTGCAGCACTTCAGCTGAGAAAAACATTTTGAAGAGCAAGCTGCTAACACTAATACACAGAAGCAGCTAAGTGCTGTGGTACTATATAGGGCCTCTCAAAATCCTTAAATCAGTAATTCTTCCCACCACTACTCCTGCAGAGGGACACCTGGAATCAATGAATTCAAATAAAGAAGTAGGAATATGCAATGTCTCTGGCCTTGCATGACAGATGAAGATGATCATGGTAGTTCATTTGGCTCTTTTTCCCTATGGCTGAGAAGTATAGTGCTTTTTTTCACATGTGTGACTAAGAACTTTCAAACCATGGCAAGTGATTTATTTATTTATTTATGCATTTAGTCTTTTAGGTTTCTAGCTACTCAGTTTAAAGGTGCTCGGGGAGAGACTAAAAAGCAGTGGAGAGGAGGGCTCTGAGCTAACATTTTGCTGCCCTGTTTTGATTTTGCCAAATGAGAGAATGTGTGCAGTTTAAGACAGATGGCAGCTCTTGACGTACAATGAATAAAACTAACATTAAGAGGCTTTTTGGGGCTCTGTGTGTGGTCTGTTGTAGTGAGTGATGTGCAGTACATCAAGCTTGTTGCTGTTTTAAAGCTGTATCTTTAGCTGTCTTATAAGCTGATGGAAATCTGAGGCTGTGCTCATTTTGTTTGCCTAGTAATTTCTGAATCTTTCTAGCTGAAGAACTTTGTCTTTTCCTTGTTATGGCATTTGATTTTTGACAGGTTTTGTGGTTTATTTTTAAATTTTTTTTTTTTTTCCATCCAGAAAGTTCAGTTACTCTGGCAGTTGTGCAAATAATGTAGGAAGAGCCAATTAAAAATAATACTCCTACTTGTAGTATAAATACTCTTAGTGTAAAAATTCCAGTTGAGAAACATAATTTAAATATTAAAAAGGTGAAAATCATGCTGATATTAAAGTTTAGCTTTTCTCTAATTAATGCTATGAATACTCCTGGGATAAGCATAATTGTCTTCACTCTCTGTAGAGTTGCTAACTTCAAACAGAAATCTATTTTCTTTTTATATTATCTAGATGTTGCAATATTTTGTTTACTGAGTTGTTTAAAAATATGTCTAAAAGAAAAAGATGGGTCATTCCAAGTAGGGTAAGAGAGAGACCTGAAGAAGGACTATCAATAGTAAGATGCATATAAGACTTACTTTTATCAAACCCTGTGAAAAACATTTTCTTGTGTAACACTTGAGAAATCTTAACTTCACTGTTCCTAATGTGGAAATTTGAGTGATTATAAAAACATATATTTTTGCTTTTTAAAAACTTATTTCTATGGGAACAGTTAGAAAATTAAAAATAAAAGTAATTGTAATTTATAATCTTATTCCCCCCCAAAATAGTAAAATTGTGCTATCTATTTTGTGTAAAAAAATACTGCAGATTAGCTCAACCCACACTGGCATTGATTTAAAGTAAAAGACAGTGTTTTAATATGTTAGTTGAAATACTTAAAATCATGTGAAGAATAGACTGAAAACAATTCTTCGTGTAGATATACATCATTCAAATAATACAACCCCCCCTTTTTTTTTTCTGGAGTTCATGGATTTTTAAATTTAAAGCATAAATATATATTCTCAGGATTGACATAACTATGGGAAAATTAGTTTTTAATTATGTTCCTCATACGTTATCAGCTTTAATTCTATGTGAAAATACTATTACTGTGGAAAATTATATTTTCTACAAAATATTGGATTTCATAAATACTAATCCTAAATTAAATCCCAAGAAAAAACCTATTATTTCTAATGAAATGACATCCTTAAATCCTTCTCAAAAGCTACTAACCAACCTTTACTGTTAAAAAATTAAATATATCTTTCAAGCCCTGTTGTTGTTCCTGTTCCTGTTGAGTTCCTGTTGCTGCTGTTTGTTTAAAGTGCATCAGCTCTAGAAGTATAACTGAACAACATGGTACCATGCAGCTTGAAGCCTAGAGTGGCAAATGGGAGAAGGAAAGCTATCTCCAATCTTTGGCATATTAATGAATTATCACAACAAACAAATTTGTCTTGAAAATTTTGAGTAGAAGAAAGCTTGTGAGTGGCTGGGTCTCCTTTCAGTTTTGTTTTCAAAGTAATGATCCTGTTTATAGCATTATAATAAAATGAACAATAAATTGTTAACAGCTTAGCTTAATTATAGTCTCAAATCATGTATTAAACCTGAACATAAGATTTCCAGTAAGAGTTAAATATGTGTTTGCTAACAATATCACTAGAGGGAAAGATGAAACTCTGAAAAAGGGCCTTTTACTAAAATTAGTCAAAAGAAAAAGTTACTTTCTCCATCTCATTCTTAGCCTGAAAATGGAAGCTGGATATTTTGTGGAGATAGTCAAACAAAAGGGCTGAATCTCTGCGTTGAGTAAAGAATGTAATGCAGTCATACCAAATGTCACAGTTACTAACACATTTAATTGTTTTTTCATATGTTTACATGCACATGCACAGAAAGAATACTAATGACAGGACAAAAGGTAATGGGTGCAAGTTGGAGCACAAGAGGTTTAGGGTCAACACAAGGAAGAGCTTTTTCACAGTAACGGTGACAGAGCCTGGAAAGGGCTGCCCAGTTATGGAGTTTCCAGCTCTGGAGACACTTAAGAGCTGCCTGGATCTGTTGCTGGGTGACTTGGTCTAGGCAGGTGGGTTGGACTAGATGATCTTCTAGGTCTCTCCCAATCCCTAATATCTGTGAATCTGTGAAAAGGAGAAAGAGGAAAAAATATGCTGAAATTGAAGACAAAACCCCAAAAGCAGAAAATGACAGAAGTTTTCTGTGTGGTTCTATTTTATTACATGTTAATGTGACTCCTTTATTTATTTATTATGGGTATATATGTATAATTACAGGTTCATATATTATTCTCTGTCATCTCTTGGCATCAGTCAGTACCATTCAACATGTGTATCAGGTCTTCTACCTCATTAGTACATTCCATAGTTTCAGTGCCAGTCTCTCACCCAGCATCCTTGTCCCCCATTTTTACACCTCTGATATGTTATGTTTCTTTACAGAGGGTGAAGGTGGCTGTCTGTGTTTTGATATTGTTTAGATGGAGACACTGCAAATACTGGATAGATCTCCATACTGCATACAGCATGGTCTAGAGTAGTAAGTAAATGGAAATTCATATAAAATCCTTGACAGCTGCAGCCACAATTTGCAGATAATTAAGCTACCCAAGTCCAGTGGGATTCTAATGATCATTTGCATTTTTTTTTTTTTCCCCCAGTAACATAGCTACAGCAAGTAGTTGGAGCATTTGACTCTTTCTGCAATAGTCTATAACACATTGTTAAGTGATAGAACATTGTTAAAGAGATTCAATTAAATCTGATCAAATGCTCTCAGAGTAAGTGAAAAGAATATGCAAAATAATCCTTCCCACTCTCTGCAACAAAGCACACAGTTGGTAAGCCTTACATGAGAATTCTTTGGTTTTGGTCAGTTTGTCAAGACTAGCTCTTTTATTCTCATCTTTTTTTTTTGGGATGAAGCTTTCCACTAATCACTTGGCATTGGAACACAGACAATTCCAGTTTAAATGACTTCAAAGTTCATGATGACACAAGCAAGTAAAAAATAGGTCTTGCTTGAGAAATTTGGACAACCTTGTTGGTTATTCCTGTATCTAAGAGTAAGGACAGATGTCTTTCCCTTTCCATTACTGAGATCACTTTCTTATGCTAATATCATTAGCTGAAATGAAATATATTCCACAGGAAAAACAAAGAATGTCCATGAAATCAAAAGCTGTGTTATACAACAATACACTTCAAAATTATCCATGTTACCCAAGTCTTTAGGAATAAGGCAGGAAGCTTCCTCCAATCCAGCAACCTATTCCTTTGCAACTAAGCTCTGCTATTTGTTATGTGTGATGTTTTAATTATTTCACAGGGAATGGTTTGCACTGGACTCAAAATTATACCTTTTTTGGTTAAAAACATATGAAGTTAACATAATGGAAATAGGAAGTAATGCAGATTTGGGGGGAGCAACCTTGTTTTTGAATAAATGGCATTGGTAGGCATTATATCTCAGATACTTTTTAGTTACACTGAGTTTATATGCAAATTTTAAGAGCATTTAGAGACCCCAGCCATCTGGCTGAAGTGCAAATTCTGCTATTAGCCTACAAAAATGGAAACAGCCCAAGAAATGGGTCTTCTGCCTACTGATTCTGTTTCAAGAGATTCTGAATGTCAGCTGGCAGCCAGGGCTGTTGGGGACTTCCAGTGGAAAAGGCTGTAAAGGCTGTAGCAGAATACACTCTGCTCACACATAAAAAATTCAAGACTATTTAGCTTTTCGGTCCTAGTTTCTCTCTGCAGCTGAAATAATCTTCTGCAATAGTTTTGTGAAGCATACCAACCCTCAACAAACATTCTTATTCCAACAGGCTACTCTGTTTCTCACTGTACTTCCAACATAATTTATTA
This sequence comes from Corythornis vintsioides, assembly GCA_025447755.1. NCBI lineage: Eukaryota > Metazoa > Chordata > Aves > Coraciiformes > Alcedinidae > Corythornis > Corythornis vintsioides. The sequence continues at coordinate 13,018 of JAOEGS010018011.1, read as the reverse complement.
TTAGGATGTTAATGTGTTACCCCTCTCTGAACCCTAGCATTTCTATCACTAGAGACCTGGATTTGACATAAAAAAAAAAAAGAAGCCACTTATCCTCAAGCTTTTGGTTATGCATCTAGATGAACTGGGGCTTCTTATTGCTGTGGATGGCCTAATCATTTCCATTGAAGAGATTTTCCAGTCTGTTCTTCATCTTGTCCAAGAGTTCCATGAATATCTGAGCCCTTTCTGGCATGCTTAATTCTACTGAAAATATTGGGTTTATTTTTGAATTCTTTACTCTCTTATGAGTAGTTTATGGGTTCCCCATGGTCTGCAAATTGCTGATTGAAGCCCAATAGCCTCAGGAGTCTTCCTGTGATCCTCAGATGTTGTTGAAACTAGTCTTGAGTGCTACATCTTCTGAACTTGGGTAAGCCATGCTGTTTTTGTTTCCTCTACCCTGGAAGCCACAAGTACAAAACAGTATTTTATCATGTAGAGAATAGGTACATGACCTTAAATGATTACTTTGTTGTTGTTGTTGTTTTTAAATGGGTAGTACAGATAACCTGTAAAGGGTTGTGAATTGGTCCTAGGGCCTTTGTAGTAATCTTTCCTCAGTTCATCATTAATACACTGAAGATAAGGTGTTTCAGACTACTGGCTATGGGTTTTTTTATCTCATTACTTTGAGAGATTTTAGCGTGACTTTAGCAGCTGTTATGAATCTGTGTTGCATGTACCAGTGAGGGAGTGTGATCACTTTAAAGTGATCTGAATAAATTGCTTCAACATAACTCGTTCTCCAGCTTGCTTTACTTGTAAAAGACTTGTGCTTTCCATTCTGAATATACAAACATAGTTAAGCTAATGTGGCATAGCAAGGACATTGATGATGAAGTGAGAGTAGCCAGGTAGAGTATTGGGAGAGTGAGGCAAGGAAGGGAGAGGGCACTGCTTTTTAGAAAACGGAGAGGAAAGAATATCAGTCACATTAAATTGTAATATTGAGTGTAAGGAATGGTGACACTGCTGTGCAAATGTGGGACAAGAGTATAGCTGTGCACTGGCACAGAGCTGGGAATCCATGCTGCTGCTGTTGTTGCCTAGATGTGCTCTATGGCAGCATCTTCCGCCTTCAGAAATGTGGCTTCTGAACTTGTATGGGGCGGTGGTTTGATTTTGTTTTGTTTTTATTATTCTTGACATGCTTTGTCACAATTAATTTCATTTGAGATTATTTCCTTACTTGAAAAAACCAAAACCTTTAAAGTGTGCAAAATAATGGAGTGGTATTCAGCCTTCAAGCTAAGATTTTTTTTTTTTTCCCCATGAAATGCAGCATAGAGTAACTTATTCTGTAACAAATTGTCCATTAAGCTTTGAAAAACTAAGAAAGAACTACAGAGGAAGTGTAGCAGAGGACAGCAGTTTCATTTGTACAAAAAGAAGCAGAAGTGTGAGAATAAACTACATTTTATCTTCAGCCTAATTACCAAGATAGAAGAATGCAATCTTGATTGAATACATGCTGAGTTAAGTCTTTGGGGGAGAACGCTACCTTTGTTTTTCTGTATTTGTGCAGCTGCAATTCCATTCAGCTAGTTTTCCTATCTTTCTGTCAGGAAGTAGAAGCTGATGTGATAGATGAATTTATGTGCTCATAAAGACACCCACCTGATTTCATTTTTGAAACCTAGCAGCCATACTTGTCCTGTGGGCAACTGTTTTATAATTTCTAAAATTTTAATTATTATTTTATACACCTTTTTTAACAGGGTAAAGGACACCTTTCCCCAACCACCATGTATGTTTGTGTGCATTCACAGATATATGTTGTTCTTTAGTGCATTGAAGAGAATTTGATTTTGGCCTAGCATTTCAAGCCACTAATCCTGTCTTCTCTGAAATACTTTATGAGCTATGAATAGCCAAGCACACTCCAGCATGTACATTAATTATTAGACTGTTTTCTTCCTTTTTCAGTCATGTGGCAGTCAACAAGATGGAAATATTGGGAGTAAAGAGCTTAAATACCTTTTAGTTTGAAGTTCACAAAAAAAAAAAACCCAAACACAAAATTCAACCCCCCTAAAAACAGAACAACCTAAGCCATGCAACTAATTATGGGGAGTTGTATAGATAAGGTCTCTAGCTGACTTTCAAAGCACCAAGCAGATGTCTTTGAGTCACTCTAGCTCAATAGCAGAGTGCTTGTTCCAGCAATATTGAGTATCCTGTTTAGTAGTGTTTGTAAAAATGAAAATTTTACCTCCATTATAATTTTTTTTCTCCTAGATCTTGGATTTCCCGGTGATTGCTTTTTTTCCTTACAATTTCCTTCTGCAGTTATATCCTGAGATATCCTTTGTCCTGTTCTTAGTCCAGTCACTCTATCAGTTTTAATGATCCTGGATGATTCTGTTGCTTTCTTTTAGCTTCACCACTGGATTTTTACAGGAGAAGTGATTCTATTATGGTTATACTTCAAAATATTAAAATAATGATTCAGAAACTAGATAGCTAAGCTCTTACCAGTATCTGGAACTTAACAATCTTTACTATAACAGAAGTATCCAAATTAAAATGAGTCAAATGCAACTTAAAATTGAGGACATTTGCTTGAATGATTTGGTAATCCTGATACTTCATTAATTTTGCTAAAGCAAGCAACCAGCATGTCTTAACCAGATAATATGCTGCCATTTGTTATATATTTCTTTGGATTTTTAAACCATTCATCTACCAGGAAACACTACAATCTCAACATTTTGTTTTGAATACAAATCACTATAAAATACCCTAGAAGAATAGAAAAGGGAAGAGAAAATAAAGAGGCAAATGAAAGTCAAGTTTATTTAATAAATAATACATTCCAAAGTTAAATACTTTTTAGAAAAAGCCTGTCTGTTGCATATATTTTAATGATAGAGAGCTTCTTTCTGACACAGAGTATCAGCCATTAGGCACTTCATCATTCAAATTCAAAATGCCTTTCAGTACTTTCAGAAAGTCTTTTTGCTGTCTTTGGATAAATCAGTGTTCTTTTGTATTGTAATAAACATAAAAAAAACCCCACCATTATTATGATTTTTAGAAAGTCATATACTTTGGAATACTCTTGGTAGCTTTAATCCTATTCTGTTTGACAGAAGTCTCCAAGAAGTCTCCAAGGGAACAGTTAGATTAACAGTACTTTAAAGAGAGCACATTTAATCAGAATGGATGTGGAAAGACTCAAACAAATAAACCACCTTAAAAAGTAGTAATTTACTTACACAGACCTGTATAAATTTGTCTACATAACAAAATATATGTATCCAATTTGCAGCTAATTTCCTAATCTCCTCCAAACGCACTGTATAACTGCAAGGTGAAGACAGATAAGAAGGTATAAACTCTAATGAGCTGGATAGCAGCTCTGGGTCAGTTCCATGTTGATGGGTTGTTATAAAGGAACCTATGCTTATTAGATCAGTAGTGCTGCAGAGGGCACAGAGAGAAACTAATTTATAAGCCTTCAAGTGTCTTTTAAGTAGAGATTTTTTTTTTTTCAGTGACAAATGGTAATGTACCCAGTACTGTTAGTAAACTTCAAATCTGCAAAATGCCTAACCTCCTAAAAGAAGGGGTAGAGTAAAGCAGTGTGAAAAAAACCCAACCAAACAGCTCTATGTAAGCTTACACTTAACAGGAAAATCAGTAGGGCAATCTTCATTTCTGTGTTTAATTTTACTGTGAGGTTATATTGCTATGTTCCCTTCTGCTGGCTTGCTATATAAATGATTTTTTCACTATTAATCTCTTGGAGTCTATTGCAAAGATTGTGCTGAGTTAATCCAAAACAGAGGCTGTGTTCTTACCACTTTACCTACTGCTTCCTTATAATTTGTGTTGATATGTTTTCTGGCAAGCATATTTGCCCCATAGAAAACTGAACCTGAAACAGCAGGCAAGATATAGACAATAAGCAGCTAATATTATTTTTTTTTTTTCTTATTAAAGGGAGAAATGAATTACATTGAGAGTAGATTAGTCCTTGCTGCAATTACTATTTTACTACTGATCCATTTAAGTACTTCATGCAGCTAATTGGCCTTTATAGTTAAATTAGTAAGCATGAGTGTTATAAATCAGAGAGGTCCTTTTCAGAAAAGTGAAGACTATCAGTGCTTAATATCTACAGAATGATGAGGGGTTAGGAAGGTATCACTTCATCATGGAAGACATGCATCACACTGTCACACACAAAATATTGTCCATGGATTTCTCCAGAACTGAATCAGTTTAATTCATGAGCAAAGGAGTTCATAAATTATCGGAGACAGTCTCACTGACTGCCAAAATGCAAAATTCTTATTAAAAAATCAGGACCCTGTATCAGACAATACCTCATGATGCAGTACAGCAGATGAATGATGCTGAACTTGAGCTGTGCAAGAGGAAAAAAATAATCAATAGTTCTTACTTCAAGAAACTTTGGGATTAGTTATTTTTAGTTTACATGCAACTATAGGGAGTTTCTTCAAATAGAAAGCAAAATATCTGGCTCATGTAGCTTTTGATGGGGGAAAAAAAAGTGCAAGTGTGAAAACTATAATCCTAAAATTAAAAATTAGTATATTTCTGCAAAGTACAACTTCTCATTACTAATTAATAGACTCCAAAATTATACCATTATTAATTAGAACTAATTCATTGGGAGTCTATGCTCCAAAAAGCTTGCTTTCCAAATTCTCAAATAGATTAGAGAAATGAAACTTTATTATAAATGGGAAAGCCAGACCTAATGAGATTGTGACCTAGCAGAGAATTTGATTTCCTGCTGAAACAGTATAGCCCTCTGTTCTGTGAGCTTATTTTTATTTGTATAGTTCACTACATATGGGAAAGAATAAAAAAAAATCATAATTATTTTGCTAGAACAGTACTTGTTCTTAGGTTTCTATGGACGTTACGTTGGTGCATTATGACAATATGATTTTTGTAGGTTGACGGATAAAAGTAAGGATTTGGGGAATGGTAACATATAACAAAAATACTAGTCAAGAATTCTAGGCAATTGATATGCTGAACCCATATACAATATTCAAAGAAATGCATGATTTTTGCCAAAGGTATAAAACAGAAACGATCTTTTCTGTACACAATGGATACCTTTTCACTTCTGTCCTATAAAATAAAATTTTTTATTCCTTTTATCCAGAATTCCCAGATCTGCATGGGTCTGTCTTGTTTAAATGGTTTCTGGAGACAAGAAAGATGACATTAGGGAGTACTGATGGACACTAAATACACCTGAACTGTAGCTATATGTGGGATTTAGACACCTTTTTAGTGTGTTGTTTCAGACAGAAGGTTTTCATCTTCATCCCACATTTCTTACATTGCCTTAGTGATTTGCACAATAAAGCCTTTATTCTTAAACTACAGAAGAAAAGGTGTTTGTCTACTTGGTAAAGTTTCCTTGCTTATATAAAACATGTATTCAGTCCTTTGGTTCACCTTTTCAATAACCCAGAATGGAATTAGGACTGGATCAGATTGTACAGGGAGAAAAAAAGTAATGGGGGTCTAAAAGTAGTTAGGCCTCAAGTTGTTGCCAGAATTCATCCATGGAAATAGCTGTTACCTAAAGGTCTGTGATTTTTATTCACAGTGAATTAAACTGTTTGCATCTATGTTCCCCTTGGGACTTCTCAATTCATCTTTCCTTCCCCAGGGATTCCTGGACAGGTATAGAGCAAGTGATTAAGAATTCCTACAAACATCGGGATACACAACAGTTAAATCCTTACTGGACGCCAGTGCTGCAGGCCCTGTTTTTATAGGCTTGTTATTTTAAATAGCTTCCTACAGATCTTAGGTATTTCCTGACTCTGACTTCCTTTTCATGACAATCAAAAACTGAAGGAAAAGGGGTAGTTGGTTGTTAATCCTGAACTGTCAGACACGATTGGTGCAAGAATAAACCACAGTAATACTGGAGATTGTTTGATGCTAGAGTTTTGTATTTTAATGCCATAAGTGGAAACAATAATTGTTAGATAAATGTCTTCTGGTCTAGAAGCAAGGTCCCAAATATCCCGAATGGCATAGCCAAAATTTGTGGTTATAGTTTGTAGTTAACTGCAGAGGTAAAGTTAATGGGAAATGTAATTAGGAATTAATAATTGTCTTTAATAGTGTGCAACAAATAGGGCACTGGAAGTGGAAAGCAAAGGAATATTGAATAGCTCCTTCCTACATGACTGCTAAATAAGTGCAGGACTCTTTTTAAACAAGTTGATGATCGTATGATTAGTCCACAGAGTGCAGAGATAGAAAAGGCAGTGATGTAGCTGATATCACCAACTCCATTACAGCATCTGCAAATGCTGAATAATGACTTTGCAATTTTAATGGCATTCTTTAACACGGTGGTTTGGGCAATGCTACTATGTACAAGCTGTTACTGAAGGCAGACAATGTGGCCTAGCAGATAAGGCAACGAACTCAGCAGGGATGGCCGGAGCATAATCCAGGCTCAACACTAACATTGAGTAAATCTGTTCAGCTGTGAATGCTGCTGTTCTTGTAATCCACAGCCCAAGGGTTCATCTGAATGTGATCCAGGACTAGTTTGGTGCATGGCAGCTCTGTGATTAAGGCTCAGTTTTACTGAGAAAATTCTTATCAAGAAGTAAGAAAGTATGTGAGCTAAAGCTATGCAGGACAGGAAAAGTAAAAATACAAACAGCAGTGCAGTAGCTGAGATATCAGGCAGCAGCTCAAGGAAGTGAGAAGCAAAATTAAAAAGTATAGAATGTTCAAGACAAAGCAGAGCATTAGAAGACAGCAACTCAACAACATAAAATATCAGTCAGTTCCAAGAAGTAAGAGACCTAACTGTTCCCCACTGGCATGACAATTGCCTTGTGGGGAGGGCTGATAAGAAAAGTGCTTATGTTCCTTTTGTGTTAGGCCTTATGTACTATGATAGCCAATAAATTATATCTGAGTCATCTTTAAACTGTGTACATTATGTGTGCAAGTCAAAAGGTGCTCAAATAAAAGTGACTCTCCACAGTATAGTCCTATTCATGTTTCTTCACTGATACCACTCAATGGTGCAGTGATACCACCAATTCCAATAAGAAAGGGGCCCTGCTTTTAGCTGATACTCTGCTTCACAGAATGGTAGGGGTTGGAAGGGGCCTCTGGAGATCATCAAGTGCAACTCCCCTGCACAAGCAGGAGTACCTAGGGCATGCCACACAGGAATGCATCCAGCTGGGTTTTGAAAGTGTCCAGAGAAGAAGACTCCACACCCTCTCTGGTCAGCCTGTTCCAGTGCTCCATCACCCTCACAGCAAAGAAGTTCTTCATGTTGAGATGTAACTACCTGTGTTCCAGTTTGTGACTGTTGATCCTTGTCCTACCACAGGGCACCACTGAAAAGAGATTGGCCCCTTCTATTTGACACCCACCTTTCAGATATTTGTTAAGAACCCCTTTCAGTCTTCACTTTTCTAGGCTAAACAGCCCCAGGTTTCTCAGCATTTCACTGTGATTCAAATAAAAAAATGGAACAAAAATGTTAATGTTATTAATTGCTCAGGTATTTTATCAACAACTAGAAAAAAAAAAAAAAAGATAAAGATTTATTGTCCCGAACTGACTAATGGCTTCTTGAGGGATAATAGGTGATGTGGTCAGAAATCAACAATGAAAATCGCCATATGTGATGAATGTTTTAAATAGGAACTTGGAGAAGGAATTAGAGGCTGTTTTACAACTAACATGCAGGTAGCACAGACACTTTTTTGGTACATATTTAATATATTTTAGAGTCTGTGACCTTTTATTGTTGTTTTGTAGGGTATATAGTGGGAAAAGATGCTCATTAACCATTTTATGCTGTTAAACAAGAATATAAAGCAGTATCTGTACTGCAGAAATTAAAAAGGACCTGTGAGTCAGACAACTTTGTGTATAATAAATTCAGCACATTAAATCTGGCAGCAGCAGATCACAAGAAGCAAAATTCCCACAGAGATGCAGAAAGATGCTCCATGTAAGTTTTTGCTGATCTTCTCAGTCAGTGATGAAAAGAAATTGCTTGGCTCTATTTTAACCCTGAATATTCTCATTTCCATAACAAAATATTGGCAACTCCTTTATGTAATCTTTATCCTGTGATATTAAGATTATTTATCCAAAAAGAATGCCTGCCTGTCTGATATGACACTCAGAAGATTGTGGACTTCCATGTGATTCATAATTTTTAATCATTTATTTTACTTTTTGTAAGAATATTTTTCCTGTATTCTGATATAGCCTTAAGTATTTACTCAGAATCCAGCTGCTGGCATCTTAGCCTTCCTTTTCTATCTCTACACTAGTTTAAGAGGTCTATAACACACTTAAAAACTTACAATTTAATTAATGCATTTTCTTGTAATTTAAAAATAAAATTTCTTGGTAAAACAGAAGAAGATCAAAAGTTTTTGAGAATTTGCATTTTAAAATTAGGTTGACTAAGAAAACTGTATCAAAGAGTCCAATATCTACAAAGTTTTGAGTCTTAGGTGCATGAACTTCAAAAAGCAGGGTCACTCAAGAAGTGAAAGTATGCAATCCCTTCTTGTCAAACAAGAAGAATAAGGACGTTCTTTTTCCATATCACTGTGAACAAGCAATCTATTTGAAGAAGGAACAAATTAGTTCTAAGGGTTATCATCAGGGTAAATCAGGTTTTTTAATGTTGACTAGTCAGATCTTGGTCCCAGTAGATAAAATGAAGGTCCAGTGTGATTTATTTCACCCCAGAAAAGGTTAGTATTCTTTATCTTACTTCATGAATCTGAAGCTTATGAGAATTTTATGTTTGAAATGTGACTATATACAAAGTATGATCTGGGTATATAACAAACAAAATTCTATGATTGGTTAAAACTGTGAACGTGTTACAATAAAACCTGTGCCAGTTTCATTTTTGCTACTAGTTACCGTATGAAAGAACCTAGCTGATTCTAATATAACTAATTTAATTAACAATTGTCACTTGAAAACTATTTGAACTGAGCATTTGAATATTATCGCTCTTCTAGTAAGATTGTTCCTAAGAAATATACTCAGAATAATGGCCATGATACAGGAAAATGCTTTCATGACACTCGCATTGTCTACTCAGTTACGTACTCATACATAGGTCTATGTTTACCAGAATTGAGCATCTAAGTTATTAAACTAGCAGAATCATAAAATTTACTTGATTACTCCACAGTTAAGTACTGTTTTGAAAAAGATGAGATGCGGGATAACTAGAAGAGTGAATATGTGTTTTGCTTGGAAGAGTTTTTGCAGATACATGCTATATGTAACCTAATGCCTTTCCTATTTTTTTTTTCTCCAATTGCTCTCAAGACTTTCATATGGGATTAAGCTCTGCCTCGACAAGATGTGAATTAGATCAGAAAAAGAGGTTGAGCTTTCTTTGTGAGAGAGAAATTGCCTTTCATTATCTGTTCGATTTGATAGATTTTTTTTTCAGTTGGAACTCCTGTAATAAAACTAGAAAACCATGTGAACTACTCTGTTTGGTGGGTTACTACACAACTATGATGACATGTAATTGGTTGGGAAGTTTTTGTAGGGGAGATAAGTATGGTAGGCCAAAAAATGTGTAATAGTTTTATCTGTATACTCATTTCTTCAAATGGGTTGCTAAGTCACATAACAGAGGCAGTGAAAAACACCATTCCATTGACTTTTCTTCAGAATATTTTGGTACACCTGAACTCAGCTGTCATCCTGTCTGCTACTAAGATCACATAATATACTGTTAATATGCACAGTCTCATATGTGCAAATTAGTTTTATTAGAATTTTAGAGAACGCTGGTTTCAATATATTAATTGACTGGTTTTTTAATGGATATATTTCTCTATACTAATACTAAAAGCCTTACATATATTTTTGATGGGAAATTAGGTACATATTAAAAATCCAATTTGTGATATTTGAACTATGCAAATTGCCAGATACAAAGCTGTTTATCTACAGCTAGAAAACTGCAGTAAGCAATTTTTTCCCTAAATTATCTATAGACGAAGAGTTAATTGTTGATAATATTGACAAGCAGCTGTCATTGTGTATCAAAGCAGCAAAATTTATGTGACTAAAAATCCATGAAAATCCTGTCTTAGTTATACATGTAAACCTATACATTAGACTGTTTTGCCAAACAAATTTGTAGGTGCCTTCATTTCTCCTTTGCTAGTGAAGAACTGCTACTGTCACAGCTGAGTTGTGTGCTTGTTATTTGTCTCCTATGCCTGTATAAAATTTAGAGCTCAGCCATCCCTGAGCCTAAACTCTTTGAAAGGCCTAAAATTGACAGCTCTGCTTGGAATACACATAAAACTGACAGTGCAGATGCTGTCAAACAAATTCTTGCTGAGATTGATGCTTCGCAGCCTTAATAGGATAAAAACAAGAACCTCAGATTTACCATCTCCCTTGAGGAAGTTCAGACCCTTATGTTTTTCAAGACTGCCCTCCAACCAGCCATTAGTCAAGGACTACACCATCTCTGGGTTTTCAGTCAGGTTGTTACATAACAAGGGTTTTAATATTCATAGTCCTTCTGTGTAAGACTAGTCCGGCTATTAGCCAATGCCTATTAATACAGAACACAAAAGCAAGTTTGGGTATAGAGTCTGACTGTCCCAGTGTTAAGACTCTTAATCAGTGGAATTTCATGTTATGTTCATTAGCTTTCCTTTTAGTAGACCCATTTGAAACAGGTGAGGAAGCAAGCTACTTGACAAAGTATATGTTTAAGATAAGGACTGAAACATTTTCTTTCTATCCAGCCACCTGAGACATCTTTTCTATGCATATGATTCTTCTTCTTGCTGCTTTAAAGCAAGAAATTCTTTTGTTTTACAAGACATCTTGATCTCTGTACCTAAAAGTACTTCCCGAATTCTGTGAACTTGGGAGGAAAGGAACATGCTTTGAACACAATACCTGCAAATTGTTACAGAGCCACCTCCAGTGGAGGCAGTAGAAATAACCATAGAAATAATGAAACTGGATTCAGTCTTGAAGCTGGTTAAATAACCATTGCACAGATGTCCTGCTTAGTAGAAGGAAGATGAATGATAAATACCTCTCTCTGCCTGAAAGAATACAAGAGTATAAAAGGATTCATGATTTAAAAGACGAGAGAACAGCAAGGAAAGTGAGAGAGAAGCAAAGAAAGCACATAATTTTGGTTTACACCAGGAGCCCACAGTTGCCTGTAATTTATACACAATTTATTCAACTGACTTTGATTAATGTTTTTCATAATTATTTTAGGCTCACTTGTAACAGCTCTAAATCGCCTTTTCTTCATAAAAATATGCACTCTGCACCTGTTTGAATTAGAAAAAACTTTATTTGCCTTCTAATAAACTGTTATCTTCATCAATGATTTGAAATTTATAGCCACAATAATTATAGCATCAAATATGATTATATACTCACTTTGAAGCATTAAAACTATGCTATATAAAGAATTTTGTAATAGTGCTTCTTCAAGGCTTGGTTTGATAGCACCAGGAAGCTAAATGTTTTAATCCACAGATGGGCAAGGTCAAGTTTCTTTTCCAAACTAATATAGCTGAAATCTTTCTCTGGGAATGTGTTCCTGCAAGAAATACCCATAAAGTACTTTGGATTTTTTTCAGTTTCCTAAAGGCAAATAGCAACAGCAAAGAAGTCATAAAGCATAGCAGCCTGCAATAAGTAGTTTAGATGATCTGATGGTTTGGGCTTTAAGGAACAAAGATACCTGAACATTCTTAATCGGTAAAAGCCCATGGCATATGGCCACACAAATAGTGTTGTCAGATTAAGTTGAGAAATGAATACCAGAATATACTTAATATTCTCAGCATTTTACAATCATTTAGAATATTTGAAGATTTAAATAATTTGGAATAATATGTGAATTATAATAAATTCCCATTTTTCTTGTAAAGATTTTATTTTATTAAATACATCTATTACCCCACTAACTCAGGGGCACCCTGTGTCTTTCAAAAGCTAGAGCTTTTTCTCATGGCTCTCACTGTCTTCAGTGAAAAGCCTGAGGCTGCAATTTGAACTCTGGCCATCACATTGTGCAAGAACTCCAAATCAGCCAACTGGGTGCAAACATGATCTGCAAACATGTGTTTACCTGGAGGTGGAAATGAACCACTGAGGCTAAAAAAAGGAATGATGCCAGTGTCTGGTGAGGTGATTTGTAGTGACACAAGCTCAACTAGGAAACATTTATATATTCACCAGCATGGCATTTTGGCTTTCACTTTGAGGAATCATAGCTCTAGAGAATATCTCAGTAAATCAGTGGTGCCTGCATAAGATAAAGAAATAATTTTTTTTATAAAAGGTAACATGTGGAAAACATTTTAGGAAGTCACTATAGAACCTCTGAAGCAGCAGCAGACGTTGTCTATCGCACCAAGTGTTATTTGTGTATGGCCTGGTGCTTTCCCATGCTTTTTCCTTTTTTAACTGCATGCTCAAAACATCAACCTCCACATGACCTGGAAATATTAGAGACTGATAACTTACCCAGACTTTATAGTAATGTAAATGCATTGATCTTAGTACTCCTAATTTTTAGTTTATGAAAACCAAATTCTGAGTTAATAGTAAAGGGAATACCAAAATGTTGATAAGTGCACTGATTTGGGGTGCTAACATTGAGTCAATAAAAGGAAGGAAAGGATGTTGTACATCATCTTTCTTCCCAGTATTTTCTGAGCACTCAGCCCATGGAAAAGGCAGCATTAATTTGCACGTTTACATATTTGTGTTTGTATGAAAAGTTTCCCAGTTAGCAGTATTTAAGTACATGTTCATGTTTGGACAGACTAGAGAGCTGGGCAGAGAGAAATTTAATGCAATCTGGGGCACATCAACTCCATGTATCAGTACAGGCTGGGGGCTGATGTACTAGAGAGCAGCTCTGGAGAAAGAGACCTGGGGGTCCTGG
>JAOEGS010018010.1:83077-106411 GCA_025447755.1 Corythornis vintsioides | reverse complement strand
AAGAAGTAAAATGTTCAGTTCAATTTCTTTACATTCTTTTGCTCCTTTTCAGAACTTACACAATCCATCAGTAAGATGGGCTGGCATTACTATTATTTTTGCATCTCTTGCTATTTCACAGCACTATGTCTATGAATTCAATTTGAAAAAGACTAAAGATATATTGACTAAACTTCTTTACAAAATCATTGACTTCAGTGAAATTCTCCAAGGTTAAGGCAAGTCCAAAGATGACCCATTAATTCTAGAGCTCTCCAGACATCATCTTCTGTGATTCACTTTGTTAACAAGACCCACTAAGAATTAAATTGGGATTTTTAGCCATCTTTCACTGTTCCCTTATCTCACAGTTAACAATTATTTACTGTCTATTTCTTCTTTTTGTCATGTTTTTTTTCAGTCTCTTATCTCTTCTAGGCCTATGCAATTGTTGCTAGATTATTTTTGATATCCAAGTTAAATTCTTTTGGGATTTTTGTTTGTTGTGGTTTTTGTGGGTTTTTTTTTCTTGGGGGGAAAAAAAAAAAGCCTGGATCAACTAGAAAGTCTTCCATTCACATGCTGCTTTTCCAATTAACTATTTTTCACATGTTCTGATTCAGGACAGAATTAAGAACTTTGCAATTGTTAGAAAAAGAAATGACACAAAAAAAAGAAAAAAAAAAAGGAGAGTGATGTTCTGTCCTGAAATGACTCAGCAGTTCCCAGCTCAGATGCTTTCCAGTCACATCCCAGTTCCAGGTCACAGCCAGGCCAAGCCCTTCATCGTGTCCTCCCCTGCCCACCCTCCACTCCTGTATGAAGGACAGCAAGCAGAGGGGCCCTGAGAAGCCAGAATGGACACAAGCCAGGTCCCCACACCGGGCTAGACCTGCAGGATGCTGCAGATGGCCCCTGGCTCTGCTTGAAACACAGCCCTTACACCAGGGTAGCAGTGGTCAGATGGTGAGGACACCTACCCAAGACTGCAGGACACTCAGTAAGAGAAACTTGTTCTGTCTGGTTGGGATACTCAAAGGTTATCAAGACAGGGAAGTATCCAAAGAGCCATGCACCAAGCCAGGACACACATGGACAACATTATATCCTGGAGAACATGCAGTGTCTGGTGTAAAGGCAAGGTAGGTGAGGATGAGAGGCAGACTGCACTTGTTTTGGTCTCTATTTACCACTCAGAACAAACAGCAAAACCCCATCCAATAACTGAAAAAGGCAGAAGTCACTTAAGGACAGTAACTATGCAGTGAACAAAAGAACAAAGCCTTGCTGCTTTCATCACTCGTTGACCTCACTGATGAGACAACAATCAAACTCACATATGCAGCTAGTTGCAAACAAACTGTAAGATACTGAAAGAGCTTCCAGAATCTACTTCTCTTATCACCAATTCAGATTCGATTCTACCTCTGGGTGACCAGCCATAGCCTCTCCTAGACATATGAGCATTCCAGCATCAGTCCACAGACCCAGTCTCTACATCTCAGCAACACTTTGGTATTTTTCTAAGTCTGCTCATCATTCTCAGCAGGCATCTGTTAATTTGAGAAGCTGCAGAACAACAACAACAAAAAAAAGAAAAACCAGCAATAAAATCCAACAAAACAAGGCAGCTGCTGATAGTGCTGGGGGCAGTCAGGAGGCTGAGATAGAGGCAAGTCTGAGAAGAGGAAAAGCAACAGTGCTTTCAGCACGTGTGTCAGCAGCCTTTTTCCTGCTGAAATGCATCCTTTGATCTCCTTCTCAGCTGAGGGGCTAATGACCCTTGTTGCTAAGTCACATCAGTGAAATGCTCTAAAGGACAAGTTCCATTTAAATGAATGAGTCTATATTGGCATGGACAATTTTCAGCCATGTTCCAAGGAATTATTTTATCTGCAAACTTACATTAAAGCTCATTCTTGGCCTGTTAGCAAGGCACACTGCCCTGGGAGCCTACACTCTAAGTAACACTGAGCTTCACTGCTCTCTCTTTGGGAAAACAGTGGATGCTTAGACTTCATTCTAAAAGCTTTAAAAGAATGTAAAATACACAGAAAACTTCAGGTTGTGTCACATGCAGTGACACTACATACTCCAAGTTCCAGCTATATCATTATCTGTGATTTATATGCTGGAATTTAAGGACCTATTTCACACTTACCCTCAAAGATGAATATAATCCTGGCTCCAAACTCCACACAGCCTATGTGCACAGCAGTCTGTAACACGGTGAACTTTCCTTGCCACAAATGTTAAGGCAAATCTGAGAATTTTCCTATGAAATCTTACTATGGTAGAGATAATTGCAGTGTATTCCACCCTTGAAGTGAGGGCAGGACCTGAGAGGTGCTGTGTGTCCTTCCACAAGGCCTGAGGTGCAGTTAGTTGGTGTGAGGCATCACTGTCACTGTGTCCCCAGTGACCAGGGGAAGAAGGGAATGGGAACTGGAGGTAGCATGTGCCATTGCTGGTTTGTGTGCATCAGAATACCCACCTGCTTTCTGTGAAGCAAGTGAAAACAGAAAGGGCAAAGTGACAGAACAGGTTCCTCCCTGCTAGAGGAACACTGTCAAATGCACAGGTCAAGGATCAAAAGCCACAGGAGAACATTCAGCTTCTATCAGACATGATGGAGAAACATCTCAGAACTTCCATCCCATAAAGATCTCTGCTTTACTAGGAATCTATTTAAACAGGTAGCTGCAATTTCCTTTCAACCTACAAATCTCCAGCTTATTTTTTACCATTTCCAGATGACTTTACTTTTTTTTTTTCCTCTGAATAACAAGGACAAAACTCAGATTATCCTACAAGAATGTCAAAGCTCCTGCCTTAAAATTAAACCCCATCCTATCCAAATGTGAACTAGAGTATTTTCTGAACTCTCAGTAGACACAGTGTAAATTAAGTGTTCACTCAGAAGGAAAAGAAGTAGTATCCAGGCACCTGATTTTGTAATGGCTTTAAATTGTAATGACTACCAAATCTGAATACCACATGCTCATTTTTTTTTTTTACCAGTGAACTATGTTTTCATTTAGAAAAGAAGCTGAAGACTGTTCTGTTGAGGGAAGAGAGAGAGAAAGAGGAAGAGGTGTAAATACTAAAGACAGAACAATAAAAATCTTTTGAAAGGGAATTGAGTGCTTGCTTAGTGCTTAAGAAAAAATGCACTATAAAGCAGCTATTGATTTTTCATTCAACAGTACTGAATGTTTTATTGAAAAGCAGCAATGCTCAGTAATTTGAATTTTCAATTAAGGTAGCACATTCCTTGGACACATTTACTACTGCACTCCAGTGACATTTATTTGACTTTTAAAATCCCTCTACCATTGTATTTGTGTTTGTATAGATCAAAGTACCAATAGAGAAAGTGTTAGGATTATAACACTGCTGATTACAGACACATGTTTGGAAGGCTCCATGGCCAACCTAATGACTGTATTTATAGGTAGGACAATGTGTAGGCAGACAGAGCTGACCTCAAATCTGCCACTCTGAGATAAATCAAGCAATTTGGTGTTTCAGCTTAGAAATATTTACATTTTCCTTGCCTTTATGGACGGTATCTACTGGCAGTGAAGTTAAACAAGTTATTAAAAAGTCTTTTAATTCTGTCTTTACATTTTAGGGGGTAAGTTGGAATGTACTGAAATTCACACTTGGCAAACTGATCAGCTACTAAATGTCTGAAGATTTGAGCTGTATGGATGAGCTATTCCTGCACTATAAATAGATAATGATGCCTCGTGTGGCATTCTCTTCCAGAGGGAAATGGAAATGACCTGCTAGTTTTCACAGACCCATGTGGAATTGGGGTAGCTTGACCTCCCTCTGCTCAACTGACAAGCTCTGTCCTTCTAGAAACAGATTAATCCTAGTGATAGGTGCTTCTGGTTTGAAAGCTGCATCAGCTCCTTCTGCAAAAGGAAGAACTTGGGAATCCTGGGGAGTTCTGCTGCCCAGGAGAGGCACAGCTTGGAGTCACTATTGCACCAGCTTGTGCACTGCTGGGCACAATGCCAGCAGTTTAATTCACCTAAATGACAGCGTGGGTTGCACAAACTCCACCAGTTTGTGCTTAAAATCTTCTTCTTTCCTGCCCATAAAAGCCAGAACACACCTTATAGGCAAAGCCAAGGAATCACTGCTGCTTTAACTGAAATCTTAGCAATCTAAACAAATCCAGTTGCAATAAGGCTAGGATTTCTATCTCCACACATACTAGGCTCAAATATCTACACCAATGTTCTAAAATCAATGTTTTTCTGTGGCATTGTGCCTACCCATGGCTCATTTCTTCTCACCCCTGGAGCTACTGGGGGTCATTTTTACACACCTGCTCACATGCTCATTCTTCACTGCTTTGCAAGTCCATGTTACATTCCAATGTACTGTACTGGGCTGTATTCCTGCATGTTCTGCCTCCTTTTTGTTATCTCCCCCTAAAACTGGCTTTACCCAGGTGCCAGGTTTGTTTCCTTTAACAATAATCATCCACCAGCGAGTCATAGATAGTTTTCAAGCCTTTGATAT
Source organism: Corythornis vintsioides (assembly GCA_025447755.1). Taxonomy (NCBI): domain Eukaryota; kingdom Metazoa; phylum Chordata; class Aves; order Coraciiformes; family Alcedinidae; genus Corythornis; species Corythornis vintsioides. Next base: position 101,893 of record JAOEGS010018010.1, on the reverse strand, counting down.
CATCCTGTGCCTGCAGATGGAGAACCCCTGCTGCTCCCTCTTGCCTCTACTCCTCTGCACTGTGTTTTTGTTCAGGGTCATAGGTAGTTCATTCTGCACAGAGAAACCACTTGCCTTTCTTACCCACCAGCTACAGAAATACCTGTAACAATATACAAGCATGTATTTATGTACATTTATATACAGACACTAGACAATTGTACAAAAGCTATGAAAAAAAACCCAACAGATAGGAGCATCTATTTGTCAGGCAATTGTTACAGTTCAACAAGCTAAACCAGAGCACACACAGGCCAAACCAAGTCCACACAAAGCCTGAGAGGTTCCAAGGCCTGTGCTGTTATCTTAACACAAAGACTCTGGCCTTCTGCAAGGAACAGCAACACCATATTTACAGGGCTACGAGGATGAAAAAGAATAATTTCACTGAAATGGTGCAAGGAGAAAAAAAAAAAATGACAGTGAATCAACAGCATTTGCAATAGCTCCTAATTTGCTCCAGCAGCCTTTCTGCTGAGGTGGGGGAAAGCAGATTTCAGCACTGAACTGAATAGTGGTGTATGCACTGAGTAGCGTCCACGTATCACTAATCTTTTCTGTAACTCAACTTTTGTTATCCTATTTCTAAATAATTTCTCCTGGATTGTTGTTTTATTATATTTTTTTTTGGGTAGGATTTATATTAATGACTGTCTTAGTTTTAATGCTTTCAGGGTTTTCAATAAATATGAGTTCAAACTTGCCTAGGCAAGAAGGGGCAGAATAAAAAATGTCTCTCTGCTGCTTCTAGCAGGAATTAACCCTTTTTATCTTGGGTGATGCAGTCACATCACAACTATGAGAGTGACCAGCTAAACTGGTACTCTGCCCCTTGGAAACCTCAGTCCAGAGCACTGTGGTAGAGAATAGTTGGCTTGTTTCTAGCTACTCCTCTTCATCAGCTCTTCATCATCATTATACATGGGGCTCTTTTGTTACAGCCTTTCCCTCCCTTTCATTTCATTTCAGGAGGCAACAACATGAGCAGTCTGGGTTCATCCTGGCCAAATAATTTCTTCTAGCCTTTTAAACATGAGGTATTTTGAAGTCAGCCAGGCAAACAGGCTCTTGTAGGCTAAGAGGAGCTCTCCAGTCCCTCTCCAAGGCTCTAAGCCAACCCAATATATTGTAGTACTTCAGGTGCCTTGTTTCTCTAGATGACCCTTTAATAAGGATGGACTATACAGATGTACTCAGTGAAGTGCTCCCAGCCCTGCTATCATCTGCCTGAGCTCTCCTGTTAGTGCTAATGAGGTTCTGCTCCCACTTAATCTCTAAATATGGCACAGTTAACGCTTTTTAGTTTGCTTAATGACATGCTATTAATAAAGACATGACCTGAACTGCTACTTGCATTTATGGTTTTTTTTCCCCATTTTTTTTTTTTTTACAATTATGCTGAGGCAATTTAATTTTTTAAGATCATAAACTATTGTTTTGTTTGACAAGTTGTATATAATCATCCCACATTCCCATGAAAGGAGTGCTCACCAAGGGCAATGCATAAGCTAGCAATTTATCTGAAACATTTATCATGATATCAAAATTGCTTTGCTACTTTTTCAAGTTATTATTATTACTGCCTTACTGACCAAGTGGGATGCTAACCCATACAAAAAAGGGGTTGAGTCCTCTAATTATTTGGGGTTTTCATAAAGTTTCAAGTCACTGAAAGCACCAAAGAACATTTAACAGTAACTTTGGGAAACAGTAACTATGCTGAACAGAACAATTTGGTTTTCCAATGAGAAATAGCTCTTAAAAAGTCATAGCAAACTATTCCTTTATCTAAACAGACTAGAACTGGAGCGAGCAAAAGAGACAGAAGTTTGTACTGGAGTTAATGAAACCATAATGTAGTTCTCTGATCAGAATCATTACCAGACAATCTTGGTCCAAATGAGTTGGTTTTGTGTGTTTGTGTGTGTAAGGCTCAAACATTAGACAGCAGAGAATTAACTTCTGCATCATTATTTTAAATTGAAAGCAAACAAGAAAACAAATGTTAATTACTTTTAATTTTAAGAGCAAGAAACCTTGTTTGTGTTAGTGAAATAAGAGTGCACTGAATTTTAATGGGATCTGAGTGTTTTATCTCTTTAGGTTTGATCTGGTTATATCATTTTTCAAATAGAGGTTATTATTTTTGCTTCTAAATGACATCAAATTGCCCAAAGGATACTGCAGGTCTTTGTTTTAAAAACTCTGTTTTAAAATCCTCTTTCACTCATTTTGAATCAGGAGTTACAGAAAAGCAGAATACCTAGAATTATGATGGCAGAGATGTTCTCTTTGGCTTCCCCAAACCCAGTTAGCCCAGTCTCCTCTCACAGATCATGTTCTACAAGCCCCTGTCCCTATATTCACACTCTTAATGATGGGAGGTAGTACTGGCCCCAGTATAAACTCTTCAGGGAGACAAGAAACCAGTTGGCAGCTGGAGTTTGCACTCCTGGTCATAACCTTCAGAGCCCAGAGGTCCAGCCAATTTTCTATCCACCTTATCCATCAGAGTGAAACAAATGCAAACAGATTTGTAGATATTCACAACCATTTCTCAACCTACTTACAAAACACCTTTTTCATCTCAAAAGCAATAAGGAAATCTTCAACATAACAGTACAAAACAAAGAGGAAAATAAAAAGTAGTAGAAAAGAGAACTGTCAAGCTTAGAGATCAAACTTCAGAATTAGATGCATGCTGTGTGCTTACAAATGATCTTCATTAACACCTAATTACAGTTTAGTTCAGCTAATCAGATGATCAACTGCATCGATTCTTATCAGCTGATTAACCCTAATATAAAGTGCTATGAAAATTGTCAAGATTACAGTAGACAACTGAAGTTATTTTCAAGTACTTTTTTCTCTAGGAAAAAACCCCTCAAAGCAACAAACAAAACACAAATCCTAATGAGGATTAAATTTTGCTTTCCTGAATAGGGAAAGTTTTCCCTGCAAGAGGAATAAAGGCAGTATATAAAAGCAAGGTTTGGCCCATGCAAAGCTAAGTGTGAATATGGGACTGCAGAGAGGTTCATCAAGTTTCTATCTTAAATAAATTCATACTTTCAGAGACTTTAAATGAGGTTCTACAAATGTATGATGTGAGCTATTTCAAAACAGAACCTGAACCGTTGCATGAAACTATAATGAACATAAATGACAAATGTCTAAAGACAATGACAAATTGGGACAGACTTGGAGCTCTGAAGTTCTGCATGTCATGGTTGAATACCTGTCATCCCAATAAATCATCTCATCATCAATTTTAATGCTGGGGAGATCTGAGAACAAGAGATGAACCTGGTCTGCAGTTTACCACTCTGAACACTGCAGGGTTTACACAATTCCTTGGTGACTTTTCTTCCTTGAAAGTTTTCAGATGAAGTCAGAGATACTGGGTGATAAGCAAGCTAAGTATCAAAAAAGACATTAAAGATCAAAACTTTACCATTAAGAAGAATAGTATCAGGAAAGTATTCAGTGCAACTGGAAGTCTCCTCTTTGTACAAAGATGGACATAATAAATGAGTTAATACATGAATGTGTATTAAAGAAACTTGTATTGATGGAGACTGATCAAGACTCTTCTCTTGCATTTTGCTAATCTAGATATCACATATATATATATATATTATATATATATATACACACACACACACACACCACTATAGGTACACATATATATGATTTAAGATATAACCTCACTGATAAAAAGTGAGATTCATTACTTCTGTGGCATCATCAGAAAGTGGAGGCTGGGAGTTAACACAAACAAGTGAATACTGTTGGTATCCTGATCTGAATATTGATCCTCATCTAATCCTGCTCTGTCCACTGTATTTACACTATTCTCTCTGGAATGAAACTACTGATACTGAACATGCAGAATGGAATAAATTGAAATATTGTAATCCTTCTTTAAATTCCACACTTGTTTACAACTTCACCTGGGACACAACTGAATCAAACCCAGATACTCATTTCCTTTCCTGCTTGGCACTTGCTCATTCTTTCTGCACGTCTCCCAAGTCCACAAGCAAAGGTGGGGTGGCTGTCACTGAATACAAACCATTAAGGAAAGGAGATGCTCTGAACTGAATAAGGTTATTCAGATACCTCCTAGAAGGACACAGTCGTATGTACCAGGATAACATAACACTCTTCTGCTTTTTCAAACAGGAAAATCAACTCTAAATGGCTCTAAGCAGGGATACGAGCTGACATGGAGGGTATGGAGCCTGTACAAAGGTCTATGCCAACCTCTGTTTCTGTGACACAACTTTTACTACCAGGGTTATGTGAGTGTCCTGTGTACAAACCCAGGACACATTACCCTGCATTCTCTGCTGCTTTAGTGCCCAACCTTCATCTTCAATTATTTTTTTTTCCAATACTCTGCTAACGAGAAAACCACCAGTGGGAAGCAGTACTTGCTGCTAGATCTATTAAGCATGATTAAAAGAAAGAGGCTCAAGTGCAATTAAGGTAAATATTTCAGTGGGTTTATTAATCTGCAGAGACTGTATCCAAAGCATACACAGTGCTCTCTGAGAGTATTGTGTGAAAGCTCCTGAGAACAGAGCTTCTGCTCAGTATGTGTGCTGTGGATTTAGGATGTGATAGGGCTTTATTATTTTATATTATACAACCTGTTTGAAAAAAAACCCCAACAGAATATAGAATAACAATATACTGACACTAAAGTGTTAAATTCTTTTGGAGACAGGAGCCAACTGTTACTAATTTCTTTGAAACAGCAAAAACTGAATGTTTAAAAAATGAAAAACTGTTTTCAGTAACTCAGGAGATTTCAATTCAGATCATATGTCAATAACCTCCTGTTTTTCCATTTTGCTCTATGTTTATTACCTGCTTTCTTGGTTCTGTCTTATCTAACAGCTTATGGAAATCATAATTCCTGTCACTGATTTACCTTTCAGTCTCTCTGGCCACTTTCTCATTCAGATGTGAGTTCTATTTCACCACCTTGCCTCTAATTCACCATAATAAAATGGAAATATGCAAGAAGCGATATTCAAAAATCAAAATATTACATACAATGTACATTTTTTGCAACATAATAACAAGGTAAACTGCAGTAGGAAGATAAGTATGCTTCCTTTCTCATTGCCTCTTTTATGTAAGAAATCTTAGAGCTGAGATTCTTAATCAAGTGTCTCCAGAAAGCAGAGGCTTTCAAGTATTACACCACCTCCCATTCAAGTAATGAGGAAAAAAACCCAAAACAACAAGAAAACTGGCAACAGATGCAAAAGAACTGACACTTAGTGAAAAAAAATCTTAGGGTCTTGCATCCACTGATCTAAACTCATCAGTGTTTGTGATTTTAGGTACTGATCTGGCCTGCTGGCTTCTACCAAACAGCCAGTGTGTTAATTCCTGTGAAATGGCAAAACTTTAGAGGCTAAAAATGGGGGATAAATGTGAAGTACAAAATACTGTGTTCATTCTAATGTCAACTTAGCAAAGTAAAACTTCTGAAAACGTCCTCTAATGTTCCATTTGGAAAAAATCTACATAGGACAGCAGCTACATAAAGATGTAGATCAAATCAATCTGCACATCTCGGCCAGGCAGGGTTTGAGATTGAGGCTAGTTTCAAGAAGCTGCATTGATCTTAGGAGTTCATAATCAAATGCATTGTCTGATGCTGGAATAAAGCCAAACTGCCTTGAAAAGCCTTTGCTTTATCCTTCCAAGAGCACTAGAAAAAAGTGTATGTGGAAATAAGTGAGCTGATCTTCATTTTTAAGTAAAGTTCAGAACAAAGGTATTATAAAGAAAGTCACTTGTACCTTGCTGTGTGCTGACAGGGAAGCAGATAGAAAAAAAAATAGTGTTTAAATTAAAAATAGAAGAAATAACCCTTGTTGTTGGAAACAGTACATGTGACAGAGGAGAATCTAAATCCTCAACTTACAGATATGAACTGCAACACTGGTTACACAGATGGTTGATGATTTGGTGACATTATCACCCTCGAGCTATGACTGGTGTCCACAGGACAAGTCTGAGATCTACTGTAATTTCAACTTCTTTAAGTATACAGGAGAATCCCAAAATCAGTACTACTGAAGACTATGGGATTGCTGTAGCAGAAGCAAGGGCTGCTCAGATCAAAGCAGTTCAGAAGAGGCAGAACTTTTAGAGGGCAGCAGAGATACTCCTGCTCACTAAGAGGGTTTCCTGAACACAGGCACAAAACCTTCAGTCATTCCCCAGCAGCTCTACCTGTTTGCAGGTGTTTACTGATAAAATGCCAACTGGACTTTGTTCTGCTGCTGGACTTGCTCATTGAGTTATTTTAAGGGCACAGGCCCAGTTCAGGTGGTTTTCTTTATCAGCCTATCTTAGCATCAGTGCCAGAGATGCAGAATCAACCTTTCTGAAACAAAATGTTAGTCACCAAATCCCTCAGATGTAAAAAAGGGAAAAGAAAAAAGGATTTACACACAATAGCTGCACAGTAATTAAACCAACACCATAATAGACTGATCTCTTCACATCATGATCATGTTTCTCAACTATCATGTTCTCCAACATAACTTTCTCTGTCAATCTCCTGTATCCATTTCTTAATGATTTGGTCTTATACTGGGAAAACCTCTTTCAGCTCTTCTACTCTCTTTTCCAGCCATACTAGAATTTATCAACAGTTTAGTGATTTTTTTTCATACTTTAATTTGTAAATGATGTACTATTTATTATTAGTGAATTTATTAGAGTAGCTAATAAATAATAAGCAGAAAGGTACTCACTGACCTTTACATCATTTCCCTTTGGGATGCACACGAATGTGAACTGGCATTCAGCAGCAGTAATGTGGCATACAGATGATCCAATAAAGCTAAGAGCTCCAAGGGTGTATGGTTGTGTTTCTGGAGGCACAGCATCTCCAGATTGTCCAGGTCCAAAGAACAAGTGACCCCTTAAGGGCAGCCCAGTGCCTGTGTCAAGTGGATTTCCTAGTGGTCTATACTAGGCCTGAGTCAGACTCCAGCTTTTCCTGCACAGCTCTATTCTGAGTCAATCCACGTGCTGCTAACATATGTTCAGTAATGCAGTGAAACTTCCAGACTTGGAGTTTCTAACACAGTCAATTCACTCAAAACTGCCCCAGAGACTAAAACTGTTACCAGGGAGGAGCTGGAGAGACAGCAAAAATCTCAGCACCTTTGCTTCTGTAAGAAAGTCAGCTGAAAGCCTCCTCCTCTCTCTTCCCCCAGATCTCTGACAGCAACAAAGATCAGTTTTGTTGGGTGGGTGAAACAAATATGATGTTCCATCCTTCTCAGTGTCAGTGCCTGAGGCTGCCACTCACCACCTTTCTGCTGGGTAACACTGGAGATGTGTTTCAGCTGAAGGGTTTCACTTACCAAAGACATTTTAGTGAAAACCAACAGCCAACCATCCACCTTCACAAGCCCCAAGTGTACCCAATGGAAACTCAAATACATCTGAACAGCAAGAGCTAGCATTCTAAATAAACAACATATGCTCTGTCATCAACAATATTCTTTTTAAAAACAAGCAAATAGTCTTCAGTTTGCAGGTTTAATTAAAAACAGGCAGAGCATTTCACATTCTGATCTGGAACATCATAGAAATAAATTAAGCACACCAACAGGGCTAGTTTCTCATCTAAATTGCTCTTCCATTGCATGTATTTGTGTATTATAATCAGAGATAATTTTCTATAGAATTGCAATTTTCCTTTCCATTATGCATTTTCTAGAAAGGAGTTACAGTGACCTGTCTTTACCTTAAAACAAACATCTTGTCAATAATTCTGTGGTTCTGCTGGTGCCTACTTAAAGCATCATCTTAAAAAAAAAGTGGGAACTCAGGGTCAGAAATTACATATTTTTTTGATGCTGGAGTACATTACACAATTCAGAACATACTATTTGTGAGAGGTACAAATGTGAGTGGCTTCTCATATCCATACTTCAATGTCTACAGAATTAGCCAGGAAATTTTTCTTTTTAAAGATGTTTGCAACCTGAAGTTTGCTATTGCAGAGATACATCAGACCTCTTGTGTTCTGTGCATCACTGAAACAGCCACTTTTCTCTCCTTGGAAAGTGGAATAGAAAACCATGGAGATGTTTACACTCTCATTGTTTATTCCTCTGGTATGAGGAACTATTACTTGCATCTTTATGCCTGCCTATGTATAAATAAGTGGCAAAGAAAAATAGAATCACAGCAATTGCATTATGTAAAATTGCTGAATTAATCTCTAAGATGATGTATAAATGTAGCCTAGTAATTTCTAACACCCATTCCCTGGGTTGTGGCACTTCTCTGAGCCCTTGTAGCCCAGCTAACTTGCAGCACAACTGGAAAGAGCCCTGCAGGCTAATTCAGCCTCCCTGGGCTCTGCCTTTTGTCACACCTTCTCAATGTATTTTTCATCTCCAAGGAGGACAAAAAGCCTCACGGGGTGCTGCAGTTTGATGCCTGAGAAGCAGGCTGAATGCAGCCTTATTTTGCACCCCCACCCATGGCCACAGGGAGCCAGAGAGTCCTTCCCCCTGCCCAGCACCAGAGCCGGGGAGGCTTTGCTGGGCTGCAGCATCTGCTTTAGAGGCTGCCACACACCTCGTGTGTCACACTGACAGACCCCAAGGGAGCTGTGGTGATACTACACCAGTGTGGAGCTTCATTATTTACTCTCTTACTCTCCCTTTTTAAGCCAAAACCCTTTAGGTATTTCCACTTTGTTATTGAAAATACCCAAGTTGAAAACTGAGAACTGCACTGCATAGAAATCTCTATAGAAAGCAGAAAGTTAACTTTAAATAGCTTAGTTTGACAAACTTAAGTACTGGAATAAACTTACCCTGTAAATATGATAATGAGTAAATTCTAACATATTCAAACATCTCTGGAATTTCTTGTGTCTTGCTTAATTAGCTACAGTTTCTGTGCTGCTGTCTCTCATTAACTTTGTAATTCCTGGGCGTGCATAGGTGGGCGCCTCACTAAATATTATTTGATTAACACACAGTATTCATATAATATATGCTAATTCTTATTTGCTGGGAAGTTAATTATAAAGTTTTGATAATCTGTTTTGATAAATTTAATTCAGTGGAAAATGTGTGTAATTCCTAGAGCAGAATTACAGTAATTTAACTTCGGAGTGGTGTTTGGGGTTTTTTTTTTTTTAGTTACCTGCTACTCACTGAGAGGAATAATTTCCCTGTGTTACAGCAGCCAGCCTGGGATAAAGATCAGGGTATCTTGTCATTTGAATAACCCTTCCCATACTGAAGGGCTTGCTAAACATGCTGAGGGGGCTGCACTCCAGGGAGTGGGCTGCTGGGTGCCATTCTATACCAAATGGACTCAGTGCATGTTCAGAGCATCCTAAAGATCAGTCATTTATGTGCAAATCAGTGGCAATATTCTCCTATATTGACAAAGGTCTTCTGGAGTTGGGTTTTTTTTTTGGAGAACGTAGGTTCCCACAGTCCTTTCTTTGTTGGCATCTCTGATTTCCTCCCTATCTCCAAGTCATAGTAGCTGGTAAGTGGATGTGATGTTTGGCTGCTACAATCTATCTTTTGTTTTCTTGCCTCTGCAAATCCCATGAGTAATAATACTACTCCAAAAAACAGTATTCCAAAATTATCATAACAATACCATTATTTGTTAAGAAATTTAAAAATGAATTCAACTCAGAGCAATGCACTGTGAATTGTAAAACTCATCTTGGATACAAAATTAATTTGTACATGGGTCTATGAAAAACGATTGTCACTAGATACTGATGTGAAGCAATACCTATATTTAGCAAAGTTAATCTCTTGTACAAACAAAACGTGGCTTATTTATTCAGTTTCCTTCAGATTAATTCCTAAACTTCTAAAGACTTCAAAGAACTATACAGAAGCTAGATAAAGAGCTTATCTGCATAATTCTTATGCTAATTCACAGAAGGTATCTCGACTAAAAGGATGTGCAGGAGCACACTAAGGGCTCACTGCTCATTTGTTTCCACTAATACCTACAATATTAGCCACGTATTTAGTCGTAAAACATCTTGCTCTGCTTCTCCAAGAGTACATGGTGATGGATCCAGGATGACCTTTCACTTCTCTGGAGTATCTAGAGGTGTTTTTGGAGCAGGGCATGAGAGTGCAGACAGCACAGCTCAGTGTCCTGCTCAGCAGCAGAAGGGTGACCAGTATGTGAAATGCTATTAACTGCTGCTCATCAGGAATTCATTTCCTCACCAAATTCTCCCTTCCTGCACTCCCACACCTCTGAGCATGCTGTATATTCATCATTTACTCTTAGGATAAACACAGTTTACAGTCCCAACATTACACATCTCTGCCAAGTTCATTTCCACTTGATAACTCTGTCAACTTTTTCGTTCGTATAATTCAAAGACAAACTGAAATCATTTGTATTTACAAAAGGGATACAGTTTTCCCAGAGATTGTGTTTGTTAATTTTAATATTATGCTTCAATTATCTATTTGAAAATATTTATTATTTCAAATACTGTTGCCGTTCAGTGATAAAAGTCTGTTAAAAAAAGTTAATTGGTTGCATAAAAATGAATTAAAGGTCTAAACATATATTCTGCTAATGTAATGAAAGATTATGATTTGCATTTTGTAAAATTAATATTTACCAACTACTTAATAAAGCAATGATGAGGAAAATACTTAAAAAAAATATGGGATGCTGCAGCTATTCTCTCCATGTGTGTACTTTCATTGCATTATTTTTTTCATATTCTGTTTCTGACTTAGATGCTGGTTTGACATGAGCATGTGTTCAGTCAGAACTGCTTTCAAACACTCTAAAAGGACAAGTAGCTCCAAGACTCTAAGGAGAAACTTTCTTGCTGAAACACCTAGTGTATGCACAGGGGTTGCACACACAACAAACATAGAAGTGTTACATCATTTGACATCAAAAACCTATTTTCTTATGCATATGAAATATATATCTAGATCAGCCTGTGTCTGTCCAGACATTTTCTAAGTATATATCAAAATAATAATAAAAAATCTAAAAATCCACTTCTTCTAAAGTCTCATCATAATGATTGTAGTAGAGAACTGAGCTGATGTAACTGATGGAGCTCCAGGCTCCACATGTCACACCTGCAGACCATTCTTAACCCAACCCAAGGAAATAGTACTACCATTTAAAATGCTTTCAAACAAATTGCATGTTGCAGCCTTTAGAAATTGCAGGTATTTTATTTTTTCCTGAAGGTTTTTCTGCCCTGTGTTCTCAAAGGTTTTTTTGTTTTAACTTTTTCCAGCGTGTGTGGCTTGTTCATGGTGACTGTGCACGTACATTTTCATTACTAGATAACTGAATGTTTGCAATAGTAGTTTGCAAAAAACCCCACTGTTGCCCACAAAGCAATTCCCTGAGACTATCTTCACAGGCCTTTTATATCAAAATGAATTAACTAGGTTTACTTACTTGATGGAAACAGTACAGTTCTGATTCCCATCCACAACTGACGGAGGCTTTTCATTTCAGAAAAGGGAAGGCACACAATCTGAAAGAAACATAATTCTCTTTGAGGTCCAAAAAAAATAATTCTGAAGGGTCACTGCTTTCTACATAATGTCTAATTCTTCCTGGAATTACACTGATTTATCTATATAGTAATCATTAAATAGCATCACTAGGCCAACCACTAAGATATCATGATATACTACACTGCTAATGATTTCCTTTGGTTTCACAAAATCCTTCCTTCTTATCCCACTTTCTCTCTTCCCCAGAAATACATACAGCCAGATGTTCCAGGATTCAGGTGAAACCAGGAATAGTTTTGATAGAGGTACAGTCTATAGGCTCTTAGCAGATGTGACAAACTGCTGAATCAAACAGGGATGCAGATCCTGGCCAAGCCAAGCATGACGTGGAGGTTGGTATGAATGTTATGCATCAATGGGAAATGAATATGTTCACACAGGTCTAGCATAATACAGCAGAAGTGAATAATTCATATCAGATGGGAATAGACAATTATAATCCATATCCATCTGGAAAAGCCAGAATCCATAGTTCCAAAGTGATTTTGCAGAAAGAATATCTTTGCATACTCTGGTATAATAATAATACACCAAGCATCTCCTCACTCCTCAGTTCTTAATATGCATTAAGAGAGTCTATGTTGTTTTTGCCAAATTTCAGACTTTGCTAACATTGCTTTTTATATACTATATTTTCCTAATATGCCACTTGAATTAACAGGATTATTTGTCAAACAAAAGAAACATCTCTGCTGGCAAATGGAAGCAGTGTCTCTGAAAGAGTTCTGTAGAATAAGGAGACTTTTATCATGTTAAAATGTTAGAGACAGAAACCTCCTTAGTTGTGCTGGACTTCCCCTGCTCTCATTTCATTGACTTCAGTGCCGCTGATACCTACAGCTCACTGTCACAAAGGGGAAAATAAACACATGCTAAGGACACAGGGATTCTTTTCTCCAGCTGTATTTCCTTCCAGGGGATTATTGACCAGACCCATGGAGCCAAACCCTTCTGGGGAGCTCTGAAACAGGAGACAAGTCCACACAAATGGCCGTGTGGTCAGGTCTGAATAATTCTGATAGCCTGGAAGTGACTTTGATGGGATCATCCAATTTCCAATGAACGATGTCTACACTGCAGAAATTCTAGACTATATATATATAACTAAATCTTCTGTTCAGCAGTCTCAGCCAAAGACAACTGATCAGGGAACAGCCATGGAAATGAAACAGTCTCTCACCTCCAGAGTCAAGCCAGGCAAGTAATATTTTTCTTAGTTTGCTGATAGACCAGAAAGGTAAACAAATATATGTGTGTGGATGTTTTGGAGCCAAAGAAAACCATTATTTTTTTTCTGCTAACAGAAATAAACAAGCTACAATATCTTAACCAATTAAATAACAAATTAGATTTTATCATTAAGCTTTTCTAAGTCCTAAATTAGTCATGTATTTAACTAAAGACTAACCATTTTGACTGCAACTTTTTACTGAATGTAACTTACAGACCTAAATTATTAATCTCCATAATAAATCTACTTAGGGAACAATTTCCTGAGATGTGTTGAAAAATTACTGCCTTGGATTTTACTTCAGAGACATTTACTCTTCACAAGTTGGGGTTTTTTTGGTGCATGAGCTGGATGAGTTGGAAAAGGCTGTAGAGCTGCCAACCTTGTGCTGTGTTATTTGAATACAGAACACTGCTCTTCTGAGCCTTCCAGCCAAACAGGCATAATCCAAAGGAAACTCTTGTTTCTAATAGTCATGACAATACCCTGCAACAATGGCAGATGCTGGAAGAGCATCCATGAGCAACACAGATATTCTAATGATGTAACTGATGGCCAAGGAAGTAGGTAATTGTACCCCAGGATGAAGACACAGTCCATGGTGTGCACTTTAAATCCCCAAATCCAAAGCAGAGAACAAAACAAAACTGCTCCTCTCCTTTTATTCTTAGTATTGTAAATATCTGTATTTTTTTCCTCTACCTGCCCTCTCACAAACCTGCATGACAACTGACAGGAGGTCTTAGCAGATATTCCAACACACACACAGCACATGAGAATTCCCAGAAGGGAGGTGTTGCCAGAGAGTAATTCAGTGATACAGAACTGGAGGGACTGACCTCCAAAGGGAGATGGCCAGTGTGTTAGCCTCCTACTGTGACTACTGTCCCCAGAGACTGCCTTGTAAACAAACCTCCACTGCTGCAGGATGAAAGCAAGCAAAACCTGCTGTCTTCATGCAAAACCCACCTTTGGGGCAGAAAAAAACAGGAAAAAAAAAAAAAGTAGGAAAGAAATACCTGCAGTGCCAGATGGGGAGGCTAATTCTGCTGTTCCCAGCACATCCCAGCAAACTGAGACATCTTCATAGGCAGCAGATCTCAAACCACAGGAGAGAGGGAAAGATCTAGAGGAGAAAGGCAGTGCAAGTAGCTGATTTGTCTTGGTAGCAGCTTTCTTACTTATTTGACTGAAGAGTTCTCAGAAACTTCTATTTTTAGTTATACATTCTGCAGTCAATTTCTTTGTCAAATAAATAAAAGTGAAGGAATTGCACAGATACCCCAGGAAAAAGAGGCTGCAAAGCCACAGAACAATTCCTCTGCCTGGGGGAAGCAGAACTATTCTAAAGTTCAAAATATGTTCTAATGTTAATCATCTGACTATCAAATACCAGTAGCCCCAGTGCAGGAAAAATACAGGGGACTTGGTTTTTTAACTGCTATATTGGCACAAATCTTTTCTTGTTTGTGGAGGAAGGTCTTGGCCCAAATGTTTCCTCTGCACCAGCAAGTGCCAAGGACAGAGAGGCCTGTAAATGACAAAAAAAGAGTTTTCCATAGGCAGAAATAGGAGAAAAACTAAAAGTTTTCTCATTCCATCTCTGTTTCAGTTTAAAAGGTGCCTACTGAAGGAAAACCTCCAACATATATGAGTTTCCAGTAGCATGCTATTTGTACAGCAGCCCGGAGGTGCAGCTGTAACTCAGATTCACCAGAACTTTTAATTTAAATCCTGTGGTTTTGTAAAAGTGCTCAGCTGAGACCATAAAATAATTGTAAGCCAAAAACCTCACTTTTATTGTCATCTTCCCTCAATTGCTAATTTTGTGTAGTAGTTTAGACTACATCAATGACAATTATATGATTTTGTTGTTATATTGCTTTAAAATCACTTTAAATTTTAAAATTCATTTTCCAAAAAAACCCCCCAAAAATGGAAAGACATAGATAAATCTTAACCCTCTTTTTTTTTTTAGAACCCAATCTAGTTTGTTCCCAAGTAAATATTTTTCTTCCTTTTAGAAATGGATTTTCATATTGGCAGTATGAAAACGTCAGCTTTCAGCAATTATGAGACACAGATAAAAGAGTTTATTTTTCTTCTTAAATTGTCTGTTCTGCAGAATACAAGACTGTGATTCCCTTATTATCTGAATGTACAAGTACAATGTGTTTTCTGCACTCAGGGTGATGGACAGCAGTGAAGTCAGTGTAACACTATGGCTTGTGGCAATAATACTATAGGAAAAGTTCCTAATTCCACTGTACATACAGCAACATGTAAAACATATTTGCTCTTATTGTCTAATATGCTGCTAATTAAAACAGTTTTATCCGTGTGTGGTCAAAATCCATTTATGCTTTGGTTTTGGAGTTCTGCCTGATTAATATTTTTAAATAGTCTAAAAGTTTAAAAGAATCTGTGGGTAAATTTTCGAGGGTGAACACCCAAGAAAAGATCTTTGTTCAGGGAACTGTGACATCATGGATTCCCCTACTAAACTAGGGGATGGGCAATACCCCATTTCAAGATATGCTGCTATGGCAATTTCATTGAATACCAAAAGAAAATGCAGCATTTTTTGATTAAGTGGTAATTGAGACAAAGAAGCAGAGGAGTTGAAAGCCATTATCCCACCCAGGGACTGAGAATTCACTTTGTGTTTCATCTTGCCTGTGGAACTGGCACCGCTGCCTCTCGCCTCTTCTGCTTCGGAGCCCAGGGCTCAATGTTCTGAGTGGCTGCTTTGGGGATTTATATTTCCCCCGGGTAATAGCCCTGATTATTTAATCACCTTGTATGTGGCACTTAGGCAGGAGAAAGGTAGTCATGTGCATCGGGAGTCATGAAGATCGATTGCACCGTCTGTTTCCTCCTCTCTGCAACAACCTCCTCTGACACGCCGGTGGCTGGAGCCAGTTTTTAGAGCAGGGACACCATGTAATGAAATCAGCAACCAGAACTGAAAAAAAAAAAAAAAAAAAAAAGCCATTTTTTTGATGTAGAGGAGGCAGTTCCCATCCTGGAATATCCACGAGGTTCTGTACATAAACAAGGCACGGGAACTGCATTTCTGAAAGGAGTGACATCCAATCGAGGACTGCTGAGCACAGCAGGTGCCAGGGCCAGGTTTGCACTTTGCCTGCAGCACTGTGCAGCCAGGTAGCAACAAAATACCACTGCCTTTGTGATGTGCTAGGCTGGAGCTGGGCTCCAGCTGGAAGAAAACCAGTCACCCCAGCAAAGTCCAAATATTAGTTCTGAAAAACAGCTTCTCTCTGAAAGTGTCATCGCTGCTGCGGCAGCCAGGGTACACAAATAGCACTCTCCTCTCTCTCCTGGGAGCAGTAAGAACATATTAATAATGAGGAGAAAAAAATAGTTAAGGCTATTCTTAGAATAAACTATGATTAGTCATGTGCATTTACAACTTCTTAGTGTCTGTGCTATGCTGCCGTACACTATCTGGACACACATCTGGGTACGGTTTTGAATAACCTCCATGAAAGTTGCTGATGAAAATGCTCTATTAATCTCATTTCCACCTGCAAATGACAAGATTGAAGTCTTTTTAATTTATGTATTTTAAAATCTGCCTATTTTCTTCCGTTGAAGTTGATTCTGCTCCTCTAACTGAGAAGATTAAAACTAATTTAGATTTCAACTTGCTAAAACGGTACCTGTAGCAGGATAATGTTTTGAAGTCATCAACTGTATCCCCTCATTTCTCACACAATTTACATCTAAATTTGTCTGCTGGATAAGGGTTACTCTTCTTGCTCCCCATTAAGGACAAACACTGCTCAAGATCAAAGCACTACTCAAAATGTTTTCTGCTTAGGAGATGTCTGGAGCATGTAGCAGTGCCTGGGGTATTTACTGGCCCTCCAGTTTTCACCAAGTACTAACAATAACACCCACCACTGGTTTTCCCTTTCAGTAAAACTTTTCCAGGAAGCTTCCCTTTCATTCTCCCAGATGCCATTCTAAAATCAGAGCAGAACTGAGAACACTGATTCCTGCTCTGCTGTTCTGACACCTGAGCACATCACTCTCTTACATCTGGTACATGGTAGCACAGCTTCCAGTGATGTGATTTATGTCACTTTCCAAGGGATGGCAAGATGATCTTTGTTTCTAGGGGCACCATCAAAGCAAGAACAGGCTTTTATTAATTTAATAAAGGCTGAGCAGATGCTGCAGTCTTCTCATAAGTGGCATTATCAGAAAGGGGAACATAGGCAGCAAACACAGTAACAGTCCTAGTGAGCACTTTGTCCTCTCTACCAGCCATCCAAAGCCAGAACTGGGGCTGCCAGCTGAGTCTCCAGCCTTCTGCATCGTTTTGCTAATGCAAAAACCACCAGTAAACACGTTGGCACACTTCCCTTTAAAGCTACATCTGCTGTAATTATATATTTAAGAGGATGCATCAGTGATCAGCATCACTGACTTTTAATGGTCGGGACAATTTGTCTGCAATCTCACACCACTATGGGCATCTGTATTGTCCAAGATGAAAAGCCTGAATGAATCCTACCTTGGATGAGATGCAGGAAACTGCTGCAAAGACAAACCTTCTTTTCAGACTTGGAGGGAACAATCAATGCTGTTCTTCTGAACTAGACTTCTGCTTTGAAAGCAGCTGAGGAGGCTTTGAAGGGCAGCTTGGCCAAGACTTGCATGAAGGCAGCTGATCTGAACTGTGAACTGGTTCTAGGTGTTTGCCTACAGGCAGCATGCTGCAAAATAGCCTGGATTTTTAGCTTTTGCTGGAAGGTTTGAAATACCAAAATTACCAAAGTTTTAAGAACTCTACTTCAGCTCTACAGCCAGATAAAATCTTAAAAATGAAGTACTTCCAAGCTATTCCTCACCCCCTCCATTAAATGTGTTGCAAAGGAGATGTGAATGGAGTGTGTACTGTGTAGCATAAACAGCTTTGCAGCATTTCAAATCTAGCAGATATTTTTCCCCCATCCTGGTGCTGTGGCAATCCTCCTTCACTGGAGGAGTGGAGTGTGTTGTCAGTGGTGTTATCACCATCTAGTCTTCAGGAGTGAATAGCACAGTAGGAACAGAACTCATTACTTTCAGCCTCAAAACAGCAATGAAATAAAGGTTTTCTCTGCTTAGCTATTTGTAAGGGACTTGCTGCATAGTTTGACATCAGGCTTTTGAAGTCAGTGAAACTAACTCAGTGAAAAATCCCTTTGTTGAGTTCAGCTGTGCAATGCTGGAAAGTTCAGAAGAAAATTGAATATGCAGATATTTTTTGCTGGTAAAAGGAGAGAATGTTCTCATAAGACAGAGAAAATCAAACTATTTCCTAATTTATGTATAGGGACTTCAATATTTTTTTAACTAATAGAAAGAAGTTTTATAGATCGAGAGGGAAGCACAGGAATTCTTACAACGTGTGCAGGAATGATAAGCTAAATTCAGCTGCAGAAAATAGATGTCTCCTTTCCCTGTAATCCATAAGATTAAAGAACTGTAATCATAGGAACCTTTAGTATCGATTCATTAAAATAAAACAGAATTTTAATTAAGAAAACCCTCCTCTCTGGAGATTGCCAGCCTTATTCACATATATTGAGAACTCTTCTGATTTTCACTGTTCCATAAAACTATGATCTCATTATTTTTTTCCCCCCTCTAAAAATTATATAGGCATCATTTTATGATTTTTTTTTTCTCTTGTATTAAACATAACATACTGAAAAGGTACATATTTAAATTTATGGAAAATGTCTGATTGTGCAATGAACAACCAGCATGAGGAGGGGAACATTTTCCATCCTGGAGTGTTGATGACTGATGGGCACTCATCTGAAGACAATACTGTTCTCTGTCCAAAATGAGAGGTGCAGGCTGTAAACATGCTATGAAACAGATGTACAGGAACCCAAAAAGAGACACTGACAAATATCT
>JAOEGS010018010.1:69260-82977 GCA_025447755.1 Corythornis vintsioides | reverse complement strand
AAAATGAGAGGTGCAGGCTGTAAACATGCTATGAAACAGATGTACAGGAACCCAAAAAGAGACACTGACAAATATCTAAAAAAAAGATACTACTCTATCTTACTGTGAGAATTGTTCCTAATTCTAATCTTAGCTGCATTTAAGGTCATAGAGTTCAAATAATAGTATAAGATACCTAACTGGCCAAAAGAGATTCCTGCTTTTCATCATAAACTTCTTAACTCTGACTAAAAAATGCTATGTCTTATTATCAAGAGTTTTCTTCCAAAAAATTACATTAATGCTAACATGCCTAACACATCAGATGAATTTACCTTTCTTAACAGGTCTCCTATGCAGAAATGCAAAAACATTTTGCTTTAGATCAAAACTCAACCCTTAAATTGGAAAAGCCCTATGATAACAGCAGCTTTCTTCTAGCCATATAGGGAATGATGGTATCTTAGAGGTGGTGCCTGGTTGTGTTGGTCTGGGAGTATTAAGTAACTGCTAGGCAAACAGTTTTCCCTGCCTTGCACAGTTACCCACCTATTTAGTGCACACACACACCCCAAACAGAATTTCAGGGAACAGGTTTATATATCTTATATATCAAAAATTATTTTTCAAGAGAGTTCTCTTCTGAAACTTTGGCAAGTGAGTTAAAGCCTAAATAGTTTAATATGAAAAAGCTTGAGTTGCCCTGTGACTTGAGAGGCTTCCCATGTGCACAGTGGGGCCTGGGCTCTGACTAGGCAACAGTTCCTAGCAATGAGCAATATTCAACTTCTTTATCTGCTCACCTACTGTTATTCCCTGGGGCTTCCCATTTCCTTCAAATATCCTCAAAGAAAAACCTAAAACCTCCCATACATTGCCCTTCCTCAACACATTCTGGGTTGGTCTTTGTGTTAATTAAAAAAAACCCAAACAACATAGGAAATAAGGGAGCTTCATATGCAAAAAATCCATGCAGAGCTCATGAAGAGCACAACCAGAGTCTGCAAAACCCAGAGCTGCTGCTGCATGTCTCCACAATCCCCTGTTGTGGCAAAGCTCTGAAGGAGTCTCCAAACAGCATGTGATTTTATAGACCATATGATCTGCAATATTTACCATGCATAATGGAAAGAGATAAGGCAAAGCAAACAGCTTGAATTTTAAATTCCCTTGCTTTTTATTTAGTGTAGGTTATTAGCACCATGTGAATGTGTTTGTGAGTCTCTCTCTGTGTATGTGTGCATATGTGCATGTGTGTATATAAAGGTATAAACAAACACACAGTCATTTCACTATATTTCTCACATATCATAGAACAATAACTTCTGAGCAATTAGCTTTTCATTTCAAGAATTTCTTAGGAAAAGAAAAAGCATTGCTGCTCATTTTAGTCAGAATAAAAAAACCAAAACAAAACTAAAAAACAAATGATGTCTGTTTTCAGCTGCAGTGTTCTCTGGCAGTCCCCAGTGTGTGCTGCTTGTTTGGGGAGGTCTTGAGTTCTAATAACAAGAACTGTCAACACTTAGAATATTAGACCATTGTTTTATAACTTTAAAATACACTGTAAATTCTTGAACAAGTGAGAATAAACAGAAATGCATTTGCTTTTAAGATTATTTAATATGACAGTAGGAAACAGAGAAATGGAAACTTGAAAATATGAGAAACCACAGTTGAAAGGGATTCCTCTACAAAGATGTGTGCAAGCCCTGGGTTATATTGCCAACATCTGGCTTACCTGCCTAGGTGTGTATCAGAAAGGTCTGAGGGGGTAGATGAAGAAAACAAATATGAGCATAATTCAGTATATCAAGACTTAGTTGTTCTTCAGCTCTTCAACTTTTGATGTTCATAAATAGTTTCATGCAAATCTTATTTTCATCCTAATAGGCCTGGGCTTTTCCTAGTTAGGTATTTCTTGGTTTCATTTTGATTATTTTAATCTGGAGTGCTTTTTAGGGTTAGTTATGAACTTCTTAGAACATATGTCAATTTTCTTCTTTTTAGAGAATGCTCCAGTTTCCTTGACAGAGTCTGTAGTGCTAATAGCTGTGTTAATACAATTATTATCTACAGTGAAGAAATTGCTTTCCATACCTAGAAATTTAATGAGATGGAAATGTGCAGGATCTGAAGTGATTCTCAGCAGTGGTTTGGTAGACTCTCATAACATCTGCCAACGTGCAGACTGGAAATACTCAATGCCAATAGAGATGTCATTAAATCAACTCTGCCTTTGTGTTTCTTTTTTTTTTTTTTCCTCCCCCTGGTTTCACAAATTAAATTGCTTAGCTAAATGCTAATGAATATCTATATTTACTGACCAGAAGAGTTTCATGCCTCAGGTAAATGAGGTTTCAAGCCTGCTACAGGGCTAGGAGTTTTCAGTTGTGTTGTGTTATCTCCCCAGAGGAATGCAGAGGTGAACACATGCATCCAGGATCAGTTCACTAGAGACTTGCAGATCCTTCTACCCCTATTAACCTTACCCAAGGAATTTATTGATCATTTCCATAGGCTTCCACATTATCACCCACAATAAGGGGTACAGCAGGGTGGAAATTAACCCCTCACTGCACTTACTCTGCCTACAGCCTCCTGCCCTTCCCTGCCCATTCTAACAAGGAGATGCTCTGCTGTTTGGTATGGAAATTGCTCCACCCCTAATTATTTTCTTTCACCTTGCTTTTCCCTCTCATTCTACAGGAACATTCTTTGCCAGGACAAGTCCCACACCTGACCAGCTTTGTTATGCAGACGTGAAAACTGAAAATGTTGACCTGGTGTGTGCTCAGACACACACAACATTCAACACAAACTGTAAAGGCTGCATTAAGTAGCCTTTGGAGACATTTTTTTATCACTAAATGTGTATAAATTAGGAATGACAAATCTGAGTTGATCAGAAAAGCACTGCTAATAGAGAGCATACAGCCTTGTTGGTTTTGTTGTCCTTGCTGTCCAAGTGATTCAAAATCTGTGTATCATTTTATAGCCACATTTTCAGAGAAACAAAGCTCTCCATGAGCTACCTTAATGGAGCTCACATATATTAAGTGCATTCCATGTTTTATTCCTAACAGTTATTTCTCCTCTGTTCTCCCAACTCTATCTGCTGACATTCACGATTAAGGAACTCACCATTCAAATCCAAAGTAAGTGACTTTACTGTTTGATTGTAGATCCTACAGTGCAAAGCCTCTGAAAGATTAAATATGTAATCCTTTGATCTACTGTGTTGGCAGCTGCCCTATCTATTTTATAAGCAGGATGACAAAAGCACTATGGGGCCTGGGATTTGTGTAATGGAGTAGTGTTAAACCCTGCACTCTTCTGTGCTAAAAAGTGGAATTACATTTTTCTCACAGAACAATATTACTGGGAATCTCCTGTAAAGTACTTGGGGTGAAACTGAACCTAGGAGTAATTTCAAACAATTTGACGTGATGATTTTACCAAGGCATGTAAACCAAACTAACTGAATATGTTCAGAATCAACTATAAACATGTTCTTAAGCAAGTTCATTACAAAGAAGCAGCTAAATATATTTTAAAGAGCAGGCTGATCTCTCAGAAAGCAGATGAAGTGAGTTGGTTACAGAAGGCTGGAGAAGGATGAACTTGGTATTGAGTAAAGGGCAGAAGAATCAAGAAACTGCAATCCAGCTGAAAGAACTAATTTGAGGAAAGCTACCAGAACAATCTATTAAACCTTCATAATGTCTTACCAAGAAGAAATCATTTATCATCTACTCACTATTATGGGTTTATCCTTACATAAACTTTAGTCCTTATTCTTAGATAACCTCTCAATAACACGAAACTGAGCCCATTTGAGAGAGTTTAAGGACAGGCAGACAACTGGAAAAGTTTAAGCTATGAAAATGTTGAAAGAACTCTGGGGTTTGGTATCAAGACATAAAAGCAAAACAACAATCCTCCAGTATATAAAATGCCACCAGTAAGAGATGTGTGACCAATGGTACCATATACCACCTTACCAAGGCTATGTAAAATTAATGTTATTTGCACCAAGGTTAGGTTTTAGGGAAACTTTGAATTAAGTTATTTGGAAACAAACAAACAAACCAACTACCAAAAATTAAAATAAACCCTATAGAATTTCTATTTTCAGAAAACACTGTGCTGACATCTGTCAGAAATTCAGATACAACTGATCCTTGTGCTCTCTGGCTCTGATAGACCAGATAACTTTTTAAT
This sequence comes from Corythornis vintsioides, assembly GCA_025447755.1. Classification (NCBI taxonomy): domain Eukaryota; kingdom Metazoa; phylum Chordata; class Aves; order Coraciiformes; family Alcedinidae; genus Corythornis; species Corythornis vintsioides. Next base: position 78,774 of record JAOEGS010018010.1, on the reverse strand, counting down.
TGTAAATTAACAGTTCCTTGAACCCTCCTGCAACTCAACTCTCTTGTGAAACAATGGCCTTTGGCAAAGAACTGCTGGTGTGACAAGCATTGAATACAGGTTTAGAATACAGGTTTAAAGCCAGTGCTCCAAAATAGTTGAAAGTTTCAGAGAATTCTAAAGGGGAACATCCACCTCTCAAGCAGACTAAGGAATCTGTGGAAGGGATTATCACTTTTCATTTTAACATTAAAAATACTACATTACACATAGGCACAGTTGCAGTAGCCAAGTAATCCTTGGCCTTCCTGGGGTATTTGCAGTAAATCTTCATTCTTCGTTAAAAAGAATCAATACCAAGATGTGATTGAAATCTAAATTAGTACCTCTGGTTTAGAAACTAAACAAACAAACCCATCAACATTCAGTAAGGAACGGATTTTCTCTGACTTTTAAAACTGGTAAGCAGTTGCTCAAAAATACTGAACTATTTAGAAGTGATGATCAAGTCAGAAACAATAATTTCCTTGAAATTTCCAGCCAAAGATAGAAAAGCTGATGGTCAAATAGCTCTCTTTTTTAAGCTCACTCTGCAGTAATGAGATGGGAATCAATCTAAAATTCCTTTGTCAAATCCTGTGAATATCTCTCCATCTCAGGTCATCTTTGGCAATGACACCACATGTACGTGGCTTAAGAATACAAGTAGCTGGTGATTTAATCTCTTCTGATTCTGAGGGAGCTGAAATGTTGCACAGAACAGCAGCTACTCACCCAATTTAGATTGCAGTAGATTGGACTCCTCTGTCCAAGTTCCTTCTTTAAGGAAGGGAAGCACAGAAAGAGTGTCCAGTTAGATCTGAGGTTTGTCCTTTTCAAAACAGATCTGAAACAGAGACATGAGATTTCTGAAGTATGAAATTGGTGTAAAACTATGCACAACATTGACAAATGAAACTAGGATCAGCTAAGATCTGAAAATCTCCATGTCTATATAGCACATGTTCTTTGATTAATCTTGTCCTAGAAGGATAGCATCATCATAGAAACAGCTGCTTTTTTTGCACTTTCACTGCCATGTTGCATGGTGTATAGCACAGCTCTCCATTTTCCTACTGTCTGCAACATCCAAATTGCCCAGCCTGACTTCTCCAGCCCATCCTACCTCCCAGTTGACCTGAGAGCACACTACACGATCCAAGACCTTATGGGAAAGGAGGAAATTTAAATGCAAACTCACTGAAACCTAAAAGAACAAGGTGGTTTTCACCTGTCCATTTGGAGCACATACCATTAAACAGTCTTAAGACAAAGTCTCCCAGTGACTTGCAGTATCTCAGAAATAATACTGACCCTGTCCAGTTAAAACATCATATTTTAGGTTTTGTGGGGTGATTTCTGCTCTGTACAACCATTTTCTTATGCAACAAGTGCATCATTATAATCCTTCACAGTACAGAATGCACCTACTTTCTCTTCAAATAGTTATGTGTGTCTCAGCTTCACTACAGTGGGAGCTGACAGAATTCCAGTCAATTCAGGATAGAGCTGCACTGCAATATAACAGAAGTAGTTCTGAAGGGTGCTGAAATGCCCATAGAATATATTCTGGAGATAAATTTATTCCAACTAGTTTTGAAGCAGTTTTGAGGACTGACTGCTCAGCAGCAATTGCTGCACATTAAGGGTGCTCCTTGTACACACTCCAGTTTGGTTCTGAAGCTGATATTTCTCTGCAGGTATGTGCTCATCCCCTCCAGTGCTAAATAAAAGCAATGAAAAATCCAAAGAGAGATGCTGGTATAGACTGTCTTTTGGGATTGAAAACATATACATTGCAGCTACTCACTCAGAGCAAACATTAGTCCTCTGATACCAGTGGAACTGTATCAGAGACGAGTGTAATATATCACTTTTGCTTTCAAAATCAGGTAATCCTATTAAATGGAATATATTTTGGCTGCAAAAACAAGAATTCCACCATAGGAACAAAACAGAAGTTTTTAGATTTTGTCAGAATGAAAGCAAGATTGTTTGTTGCAGAAACAGGGAAGAAGCAACTGATCAGAAACTGCCAGAAGGCTTAAGGTGAGAGCATTCATCTGCAGGGGCTGGACTCCAATCCCTGCTCTGCTTCAGCTGAAGTGAGCACTGGAAGCTGTCTTCCTGCAGGCTTTGCCTTCACTAATAGAGTTGGTCTCTCTCACTCGGTAGAAAGTGACTGTTTGGGGACAGCTCACTGACTGCCTAACCCTGCCCCTGCCCCTCTGATGTGGCCACAGCCTGAAGCAGCAGCAGGGCCACAGGGACTGCATCCACATCACACTGATGATCACAAACAGAGCTGGCAAGGGCTCCTTCCAACAGGTACACTGCTGAAAAACAACAGTTCTTTGCCACTTTCCTCACACTCTGCCCCCCTGTGCTCCTCACCAGCCCAAACAAGTTTCTATCTGTTTGTTTATCTTGTAGCTACAGCTCTCTAAGGTGTATGGCCATGTGGGTGATGAAAAGCATAGAGGTGTACCCTGCTATCTCCAACTACCCTTAATCCAGACATGTTCATAGCAATGGCAGCAGGAATTTCTTAGAGCCTTCAAATTCCCCTGCTCATACACTGAGGATCAAGGACAGGGCAGCCTTGTCTTGTTCCCAAGCAATGCTGCATTCAGAAGCATTCCAAAACTGGCCCAGGTTGTCCTCGTGCCCTTCCCATCAGCACAGCCATTCTGGAAATGAGAGGTCAGTGACAGTTCTCACACAGCCAGACTGTAGGTGCAACTGGCAGGAGCACAATGACAGCACTAGAAAAGTTGTAAAGACAGAGTAGAGAAGATTACAGGATACAATCCTAAACAACATTCAAATCCACACTAAAAAATAGACAAGAGAGCTTCACAGATGCTTTTGTTTTACAAATAATCACCTGCTGTACCCATTTGCCTTCTCAGGCCCGTTTCACATACATGGTTATGATGTTTTCTTTGATGAAAGGTTTTCACTAAGTCATGCAAAAACTTCAGCATTTTATGACTTTTATTGGGCTTTAATTTGACTGACTGCTCCTGTGTACCCTCCTGATGAGTAAAGGGAAATGAAAGGATTTGTCACAGGATACAGCACATTGACTTCTTGTCTTTCTAATTCATCATCTTTAATTTGGCAATAAAAGTCCTCAGAGGTGTCTGGGTTTTGGTTTGCTTGTTGTTGTGTGGTGGTGGGTGTTTTGAAAGGCTGCATTGTTCTCTGCTGCCTGTAAACAGAGATAACCTTGGGGGAAGGTGTGGATGTGCTCTCTGAATGGGCTTTGCAGGAGTGGTTGTGTTAAGTGGTTTCTTTGTCAGCCCTTGCACAAAATACTGTGGCCTGATATTCTTCGTGTGGCTTCTAGACCCCTTTCTCTGTGAATACAGATGACTGTACATGGAAATTTAATTTAAATTATATGACTATCTAAACTAAGTGGTAATCCAAAAAGAAACAAACATTCAATCTACAGCTGAGGATTTAGCAAACACACACTATTCAAACTCTCTATGAATTAATACAAATCTGAGCTGGTCTCTTTTTTCTTTCATTTTCCTTCTGAAATCCATTTGAGACTGCACAGGTTACAACTACCTAGGAAACAGACATTTCACAATCAACACTAAGCCAGAGTATTTATTTTTTTTTAACTTCACATGTGCAATTCTGTAAAATGCAAAACCTACTCTGTTTGCAAATAAGTTGATGAAGTGTTATTGTCCTTTTTTTGGGGGGTTTTACCAGACTGCTTGACACTATCACAGAAAACAGCTGAAATCTGCAAAACACACTGATTTGGGCAATGTCTGCTGGGAACCCAATGTACAATGGTTACCATATCAGTGTGAGAATCTAGCATCTTTCCAAAGAAAGGCTGAGTTTGATGGAAAACACTCCTATTTTTCACTGAGGGTGTACTAATTATTTCCAGGTGCTATACAGAAATGTTTTGCAGGATGCGGACTACATCTGAGTTATTTTCATGTTTCATGCCAAAGCTGACTTGTAAATACAGGAAGAAAACAGCAGATTTTTGTGACAAAACTATTCTCAGGTTTCCAAAACCAATTATTTCTTTGCTTTTGGGACATACTCCGTATTAACTACAGAGAGTTGAAAGTCTGAGCCCATCACAGAATGCAGCAGGGTTTGTGGCAAAGGGATGGAACAATCTCTGTGGCTTAGGTGGAAAAACCAAAGACTAACACAAGGAGTTTTTGGTGTGATTATAAATATACTCTTCCTCTATAAGCATTTATCTTTGTTTTAGAAAGGCAGTATCTTAATATTTATAAGTAGGCTATAAAATATAGTAACTGTGTCACTTTCTATACATGTTATATATTTGCAAACCTTCAAAAAAAAAAGGGGGGGGTTATTTGGGTTATTTTTAAGACATAGCACCTTTTGGTGCTATCTTGCTTAGCATCTGATTGTTTTATTACTAAGAATTATGCAGCTAATTAAATAACCTTTGTCTTAGCCTTTAATTTTCTACCTCATAAAAATAAAAGAAAAAGAAATTCACCTTGTCCTTCTTGTAGGCTGAATAGGAGCAAATTAAAAAGGGAGTATTTCACTTGACAAATTTAATCCAGCCATCTGTTCTAAAATTGTCTGTCAAACCCCCCAAATCTACCTGATGCTTTCCTAATAACTAAGTATATAGTAAAATCTGTGATGTGGAAATGAGCAGAATATGACATTTTCCTGCTGGTCTAATGTGTATTAGGCTTTGACACTTGTCTATCTCACTTGTCAGCTTGGAAGTTATCTGGATTTGTTCAAAGGTATTGCCAAATCCACAAACAGACAACAACCTTTCTCTCTTTATCATATCTGACACACCCTGTAAGGCAGTAATATGAAGAAAAATATTGCTGCTATTTAAAAAAACCTATTTAAATAACACTCCCTGCATTTCTGCCCAAAAGGAATGACAAGGTGAATGAATTCACTGGGGTTTAGAACCACCAAGTGTCCTGATACTTGGCTCAGGTATCCCATACAATATTTGATATGGAATTTTATAGCAGTCACCACGTACATTGGAAGGAAAAGATTGAATGAATATAATAATGAATATTAGGAGAATAATCCCCACAATTACCTATATAAAAAAGTTTTTTTCTGAGGCCACTTTTAGTTTGGTATGTTGTTGCCAAAACCTGAATTAAAAAAAAAAAAAAAAAAACAAAGGCAAAGTTCCAGTCTTCACACAAGCAAAGCCCTGTCAGATGAGTGAAATAAGAATAATAAACCCCCAAGAAAACAAAGAAAGAAACCAGTGAAACCACCCGCTCCAGGGGCTGGTGGAGGAAGGAAATTCTCTCTTGAACAATGTATGTAGGACCTGCACCATTCAATAAGAGAATGTGTAATTCCTGGATCCCTGGAGCTCCTTAGAAAGGCTTTATTGAGAAACCCTTCCCTTTTGCTAAAAATGTCACCATCTTTTTATATATATATATTAAAAAACCAGCATTCTTTTCCATTGTCCTTAAGCTCAAAAAGAAAGAATTTTTTTTTTATGTTTACAAAAATCACGAGCAACCCAGCCTGCCATAACTAGTGGTACTACTTTTCAGGTAAAATAAAGCAAAGGTAAAAAGGTGAGCAATGGAAAGCACTCAGTGAGACAATAGTGATCAGTGATACATCAGTCCAGTTATCACCTGCAGCCTCAGCCTGTGTTGATGGCTCCTAGTTTGAGATTATTACAATAAAATTAACTATCCCTGCCTGGGTATACTTCACACTGTGGGATCTGAGCACCTCACCATCATTTATAATTTATCTTCACTGTGAGACACAAAACCTCTATTAGCCTCATTCCACAAATACAGGACTGAGCTACAATGAGACTTTTCAATTTCACACGCAGAAAAAAAAGATGCTGAGGTGGCAGTCACCAGCCCCAGGGGAATTCCATACTCCCTGGCCCTTCCCTTCTCTGGATTGGGAGATTATGGACATTTGCAATATGCTACAAAATACACTGTCAGCTTTTCAGAAGTCTTACATGAGACTGATTTAATCTTCTGGAAAGGTAATGAAGTGCACAGAAGCTGCATAGACCTGGTCCTTCTTCCTCTGGATAGCTGTTATTTGAATTAGTTTAGTGATACAGTAATGCTTCAGGGACTATCATGACATGTCTGAATGTGTCATCTGTCCAGTGATATTTCTGAGGTCTGGTTACACCTCAGTATTTTAGCAAACAGTGCCATCATGAATAGTTTTAAGATCAGGTTTTCTCTTTGTGACTTCATCACTTCTCAGTTCCACACTTTTAGCAGAGCTCAAGATGTAGAACTGAACAGTCATACCTAAAACTATCTTAGTAGAGAATGAATCTGGGTTTTGACCTCAGCTTTCCAATTGCAATTTAAACAGGAGATGAGGAAAAAAGTAAATGTGACTATGGAAAGGTTGTAAAAGTAAATATATTTGCCAAAGAGTTTTGAAGCAAACAGCAAATGTGAGCCAGATGCTCGTGGGACAGAAATGCAGACACTTAGTGATTCTAAAAACTGGGATCACAAGAACTCTGCATTTTTCTCATTGCCATGGGACAATAAAGACAAACCTTCAGGATAGAATCCTTTCCTTTTGCCCTCTCTGATAACTTATTCAGAATGCCAGGGTGATCTGTCTTCTCCTTTCCCAAGTAATATTCATATCATAATCATATTCTGTTCTGCAGGATGATCTGTGAGCACTGCTTGTCAAATGGGCATATATTATGCAACAGCAGTGGTAGCAGAATGGGAAGCCCACCTTTCTCCTCTTCTCAATTACTCTTTCTCTGCAAATCTTCCACAGAAACAGGCATTATCCCGTGGAAAAATCATTTCCAAATATTCTTTTGACAAATTCCTCAAAACAATTGATGTCCAAAACAGATTTACACCCATTTCTCCTGCACCATTTTCATCCTGGCCACTGAGCGGAATGTGGTGTGAACAGCTACAGAACATACATTAAAAAAAAATTACCCATTTGCTCCTTGGTGAACCCAATGTATTTTTTCTTTGGCCAAAGCATATTGAATTGCTAATGATAAAACGGTCCAGATTAAAACCAAATATTTTAGTAGATATGGTTAAGAATATATGAGAAGCCAACGTAATTCTCCTTCAAAAGTCTTACTAAAGCTGTCTGTTACAGGCATGCAGAATGAGGGTATATAATTCAGGGAGTATAAATAGTCTTTCTCCTCTTATATCAATATTTTATGCTATTCATGGGGAATCAGTAAGGTATTATTAATTGCTTCTAGCAACACAGGTAAAGGCTGATCTATTAACAACATTAAAACTGAAATATTAATTCCTAGAAACCACAAAATGTACTAATGTCAGAGCTGAAAATGGAAATGTTACCAAAAAAAAAAAAGACAAAAGGTGTTGGCTTGTTGAGCAGCAAGGGCTGCATTGTGGTTTTAGGCACAGCCTTGGACAAAAGGTGCTACATAAACTGTGCTGGGCCAGAAATAGCTCTGGGAGACACTGTGCCTGAGGCAGGTTCTCCAGTCAAAAGTTCTTCTGGCAGAGTTGTGTAATGAGGTGTGATTTGTGACCAAAGGAAGCCTGCTCTTTGTGTAGATATCCTGCAGTCCTGCCAGCAAGGCTTGCTGGGCTTTGTGGGAGGGGGAACTAAGCAGGTACTGGAATAAATGCCATTTGTCAGTGATTTTAACTTGTATTAGCTGCTGTCCTTGCCATGCCAGTGTGCAAACTGTGTAGCTCACCAACGACTATTTCTAATGCAGACCAGGCTTAGCAAGAAAGAAAAGGACTGGTTTATCAGGTCTTGCCTATCACCAGCAAAATAACACCTTCCAGCAACCTTATGTTCCAGCCAGAATCCAGTACCTCCTTTTTTCCCCAAGCCTTGTCAATAGTTCTGTGTGAACTCAAAGGTGCAACTTCATACTTGGCTATTCTAAGACTAGATTTTAGTGTCAGTCGTTTGGTGTCCATTGATTTTTCATCCATGTCTTTAGCAAAACATGAATGTTACTATCAATCAGTGCATTTCACAGAACACTCCAGACACTGTTCAGAAATGGAGTTATAAACTTGATAGGAAATGAAGCACAAGCAAAATAACTCTGCTTCTCCAGTGACTCCAGGTATGGCAGATGTAGCTTGACAATTCTACAGCAGTGTCTGCAGCAGTTTACATTTCAAATAATAAACAATAGTCAGATAAGAATTATTCAATTCATTCATAAAGCTCTGTGACTCTCCAGTAATGTCTCCCACAAACATATCTGAGTGCTTTTTAGAAACACTCTTAGGTGGAATTAATCCTGTTGTATTGGAAACTGTTGAAGAGCTGATGACATATCAATAGTCTAATGGTAGAACTAAAACTTCTGAATTTTAAGAGAACAGAGGTCAATGTGCTTATTTTAATATAAGAAATAACTGTGCATCAAATTAGTATTACATGTTTCTGGATAAAGCTACTTGCATCTGCCAGAAGCACCAGCATCACTTCACGACTGGGCCATATTCTGCCACCTATGCTTAAAACAAATAGGTTTTCTCTGAAAAAGAGTGTGCTGATTTCTAGAGAAATCCTGAACTGGAAGCATTATTTAATCCAATTAAAAGTCCACCCCTCATTCCTAACTGTAAATTGCACCTTCATGTACAAGTGTTCCTAATGATCATTAAAAGATAAGTGTCTACTAAGCACAACTGAGCAATAAGCAGAGTGGCAGAAGCCAAAAGACCTAAACAGTTAAAAATTAACTCCTGCTATTTCCAATCTGTATTCACACAGCCTTTGGCACAAAGCCACTGACAGATAGAAAGACACCTATAATTCAATAACAACAAAAAAATACAAAAAGGGCTAATAAGACCTAAACCAGCCACAATCCTGCAGGGGAATGCACTTACAAACGAGTACCAAAGAGTCAATTAACAGGAAAAAAAATGAGTTCAGGGCTAATATCAAAATCTGCTTCTGCCACTGGAGAAACAAAACAGAAACAAGAAGTAGCCTGATGCTGGGAACACATAATACACATTAAACATGGGGGCTCATCTGAAAAATTAGCTAGCACAGGAGTCCAGAAACATGCACAGCCCAGCCTGTGTGCATGTAGCTGGTTTCAGTTGACTATTTATTTTCATATTATATATTCAAAAGTATTAATAACAGATGGCATTCTTATTTTTGTTAATATACAAACATCCTTTTAATCACACATGGTAAATGTCTTTGTTCTATTAGTTGAAGTTGTACTTTGTGAAGGAGAGGATAGATATTATTATTATTATTATTCATAGATACTGTGGGGCTGACCACAAGGGAATAAGCACTGAGCCAGATCCCACACACATGGCTTTTATCACTTCAACTTCAGCAGTGTTCCATGGCCATTATTCAAAACAAGAACACAGGTTTTATGGTGGCCTTCAAAGCATTCCTAAAGAAAAAAAACCAACATGTGCTTCAGGGAGAGATTTGTGAGGCCTCTTCTGGGTTT
>JAOEGS010018010.1:26908-69078 GCA_025447755.1 Corythornis vintsioides | reverse complement strand
ATGTATATTTTTTCTGCATATATATATATATTTCTGCATATATATATCTCTCTGAGAGCTGCTGATCAAAGTTAATGGCAGATTAATCACATGCCCTCCAAGATACATTTACAAGTGAGAAATGACTGGTCCTTCCTTCCCAGCTACTTAAAATGAGGTATCGACTTGATATCCAAAAAATCTGCCTCTAGAACAGCAACTAATGTGAAATATATCAGGGGAGGTAAAAAGACAAGGAGAAAAAGTTTGATCCATGACCAAAGTAAATAAGAGCAAAAGGCCTAGTGTGACACGGGAGAAAATAAATCAGATGTACATCTTAGAGTCAGTACAATTTTTGCATAAAAAGCCATGTCTTTTCCAGCTAAAGCTGTGACAGAAATGTTGATATCAAATCATGCAACTGTCACCAAGCTGTTCATTTTGATGAAAAGGACTTACAATGCCTTTCATTCTAATATTTTCTAAACAGAGCATTTCTATTTTTCAACTTAAACTTGTACCCCCTGCCACATTTCCCAGCAGACTGCAATAGAATTTAACACTTAAAAAACTGTCAATTTTAATTGCAACACTCTTTTGCCCTCTTTTTTTTTTTTCACTCCCTTGATTTTTGTCTTAATGAAGCAATTAGTCCCTGCTGAGGTCAGTTACATTTGCTCACAAATAGTTTTCTAGCATGTTCTTGGGCAGGTACAGAGCAAGTGTCACTGGCAGATAAAGTGATGCTGAAGTTAAGAAATCTCTTCTCCCACTGGTGCCAGAGGAATCCCTACACACAATAAGCAAAGACCTCACATAACCTGTAGCTTTCACAAAGCTACTTTTCAAACTTGAGCAGAAAAAAGGTAATTAGACAGTCACTTGTCCAGTGACATCAAAATTAAAATTAAATTAATTAAATTATCATAATTAAAATAATTAAATTAAATAACTCTTAAAGTTCTCTAAATTAACTATATTACTTTTTAACTCCTCAATTTACTTGCAGATTATTTTCTTCAAATGTGTTGTCCCAATAAAACAAAAGATGCTGCAGAGAAGAACTTTGCAAAGGCAAACAAATCCACCAGCACTGGTGGATAAGGGAAATAAGTGTTTCAAAGCTTTAACTAATTAATTGTTTGGGGTAAATTTATGTCATATGTTACAGTCCTGAAATCAATTTTGATGCACGATCTTCACTACAGCCTGCAGATTTTACAGGACAGTAAAGAAAATTAATGACAAATTTTATGTAAGCAACACTGATAAACTGGTTCCATTTGCTACATATCAATAATCAAGAAATATGAAATATTTTAGTGATGACTGCAGAGAAAAGCTTGAACTTCTTACTATGCAATTTATTCTTATTCTGCTTAGGCAATTCCTGCTGAGATACCCACAAAATATCCACAGATTAATCACCAAATCTCTTCTTACAGTCCAACAGAAACCTCCCTACATTCTTGTATTTGTTTAGCCAGATGGCAACACAACTGTTAAGCTTCAAACTGTTTCCCTTTTTAATGACCAACACTACTGTAAAAGAAGTTTCCAAACTGGTCAGCTTTGCTGGGAAACAGTAAACTTAAGTCCATCCAAAGGCAGTCCTCAAAACCTTGCTTGGAATTGGCAGAAATGTAATTTTTTAGTCTCTCCTCATTTCTTCCACAACAGAAGCAGCCTACTAACCAGTGGCAGTTTCTGCCAGGGATGCTGTGCTTTGGAATACCAAATTCAGACCACACACTGAGGAGATCAATACCAAATCCCAGCAGCTTAGATGTATGCACACGGATGTCTCTATAAACCACTGATAATTACAGCACCAGACAATTTTATTTAGGGACTTTTCTCAGATTAGCAGGATTCCAGCAAGTTCTGGACCTGCCATAATAGAGATAAATTGTGCTTGTCAGAAGCAGACAGATAATACAAGGTCTGTTACAAAGCAAAATAGAGATGCTCTTTTTTTTTCCCTTATTGCTGATAATTTTGCATATATGTTTGCTTTCCTGTGTCTCTGTTATAACATAAACATCACCTGACAAGGCTGCTCCTTGTACTTCTCTATCAGGTTCAGTGACAGCAACACCTGCAAGAAGCACTCTTTATTTAGCTCAGTGTTTTCAAGCACCAAGAGAGATTATGGAAAAGAAGCTTTTGCTGAAGGAAAGGTTCACATAGTCTTGGGCAATGTTCTCAGGTAATTGCCTTAGCTCTGAAACATCTGCTGGCAGTAAACTTGCACAACTTATGGTAGCTCTGAAAATGAGATCCAAGTCTTAACTCTTCATCTCTACCAAAAACTCTTTTTTTTTTTTTTTTCTTTTTTTTTTTGGTCCATTTTTAGTAACTTCTAAAGTATTGGCAGGTGAGGTAAGGTAAAAAGTTGTTCTAGCTCTTTCTGACAATCAACTGAATACCATTGCCCCTGCCAGTCCTGGGAGATCTACCTTTGCTTCAGGTCTGACAAACTGCTCCTCAGTTTCCAGCTTGCCTCCTCCAGGCTAGATTTCTATCTTTCTAACATTTTCTGTATTAAAAAACCCCCAGGTAACTTGCTTCCTGTCTAATGACTACTTGAGAGGATTCATAGTTACAGAAAATCAATGTTTTAAATGGTATTGAACAATGCTCTTCGAATCTCAAGGTGACTGGTTCAGTCTTCACTGATTAAACATGACACAGTATCATCAAAGTAGGCTGCAAAGTTGTTCTTTGTCTGGTTTTTTATGCCTTTTCAGCCAGAGCATCACATCACTTCAACCAGGAACCTGTCCTGAGCCACAGGAAGAGAATGGGAGTTTTGCAGTGTATTTTGAGTGAGTGGAAACAACCAGATCTGCTGAGGGTCTGAGGATTAATGGCAAGGGGTGAAACTTCCAATTCAGTGAAAGGACATTAAATTTGAAATATATTTGTTCAAAATATGACACACACTGTAAGATGTAGATAATATCCAGCCACAAACCTACAAAGCTACATCAATTTTTTTTTCTGCAATCTACTTGTCACATCTAAACCAGAAAGTCTTAAGGCAGGACTCCCTCCCTTAGGGACTGGCACTGCCATTGCCTTTCAGAGCCCTGCTCTGTCTCATGGGCTGGCTGGCCCAGTATTTCTCCCTCTCCTGTGCAGCAAAAAACTTTAACACAGGTTTTGTAGGATGCTTTTTAGAACCTGTGAGTAGAAAATGTCACTTTACACAAAAATATCTGTGCATCTGTCAAGAAAAAGTGTTGATCTCCAGGTACAGAGGATGCAAATGTCTTCCTATACCTTTCCCTGCACTGGATTGTTTGACTATCATTCTAAAGCACTGCTTTTCACTGGACAGTTGACAGAGGACTCCAGATTTCTTCCCTAAGGTATAAATACTAAGAATTCAAGAACTTAGATATTTTATTTCACTTACTTTACTGATTCTGAAGCGTCAACATTTTCGTTTTTATGCAACTTTCTCAAGGAAATTCAGCTGCTTTTAAGTTATTATGGTTTCAGTGTTTGTAATGATTGTTTAAATGTAAAAATACCTTTTCAAATAAAAATGACAGGCTAGCAAGTTCACTGGTGATAAATGGCATTTTGAAAATCCAACAGAAAAGCAATTGCAATTACGGGACATACTTTTTGTAGTCGTACTTCCGAGTTTTGCTGTTACAACAACATGCCTCAAATGCCTCAGGTAAAGAGGACAGGCAGCACAGAAAACCTGTGTGATGCCATGAAGAAATCTGAAATTATGTCCTCCAGCTTTATTGAAAGCAATGTCTATAACCTTCAAGAGCCTTGAGCATGTGTCGTACATCTCCAGCTATGAAAAGGTCAAACTGCTTTTTCATTTTTCTCCCTTATTTGCCATTGCTTTCTTAGCAGTAGATAAACATAATGCTCACACAGAAGAATGTAACAGAAGAAGCTCCATCAAGACATAATACTGAACTCGTCAACCTTCTGCTCTTAGGAGCATAAATCAGGATTGGGGCAATTTCACCCAATTGCTCTGCCCATCTCACGAATGAACTTCAATCCTTGGCAAGGGTAGAAGGCCAGCAGACAAAGTGTTCTTTCACTCACGTTCACATGTGAAAACCCAGTCAAATGCTTTCAACACCGTTGAAAGAGCTGCTCTAAGTGTTCACCTTCTCTAAAGGTCTTAGAGGGCAGCTGGAATGATGGAGGGTATCTCCTGTTTGAGGACATTCCCTTTGTCTTCCACCTCTGCCAGGTAAGGCACCTGTCAGCTTGCTGAGCTCCTCATGACCACTCCATCCCATTTCTGGGGTGGCAAGGGAATGCTTCATCAACCAGTTGCTCACAGAACCATCCAAGAGACCTTGGCAAAGAGCTCAAAGCATGCTGAGGTTATCACAAAGGAACAGTGATGTTTGAAAGGAAAGGTGACATTAGATCAACCACATCCCCTCTATTAACCTGCATTCTTCCAGTACAGCTAAAGATCTCTGCCCTAATGATGCCCTAATGTATTAGACAAATATGTTCCATTAACCCAGGGCAAAGTTCCTGGGCAAGTCTAGGAGGGAAAAAAAAAAATATTAAAAATAAAAATCTTTTCTCTGCAAACAAATAGCTGTAGATGGCAACATTTAACAAACTGAGATAAACTCCATCTTAATAAAAACAATCAAGCATCCAGTTTCACTTCAAAGTTTGATGACTTTGAGATCTTCAGATTACAAGCAAAAAAGCCCCGAGGTCAGGCAAGTCCACAGAGTATTGTGAATTACTCCTACCAATGCTTGCAAATTTGTTTTTGCATAAATGTAGAAAAAAAAAAAAAAAAGGCAAGTGTTGCAAAATATGAAATTGTTAGAGAGTTAAAAAATAGGACAAAAAGTGAAACTGCCTCTCAGACACGGATGGTAGAGTGAGTTTGAACAGGATTAGGATGCACAGAATCAACAGTGATCATCTACTCTCAGTCAAGGCCATCAAAAGCTGTGTCTGATTGCCTTTGAATTTGCAAGAAGCTGCTCTTCTGCTTCTGGGGATGTTCCAAGAGCCAGGGAATGGGGCAGAGCAGCAGCTCTGGTTTACTCACTGTTGCTCTTCACTATTCCAGTAACAGGCTAGACATGAACCATTGACACTACCCCTAAAGAATGCTCTTGAAGAAGGAAATTCTGGCTACAACACTTGAGAGTCTCAAAGTGTTTTGTGATAAGGCAGAAAAAGGAGTGAGAGAGGTGAAACACCCTGAGTTTCACAGTTGTAACACAATCCCAAAAGGAAAAAAACCCTGAATACATTTCATTTAGCATTGCAGTGTTCTATAACTCATTTATGATCATCTTACAGCTTCTTCTCTTATTGATTTGAACTCAAGCTTCAGATATAAAAAAGTTTAGAAACTAATTGGGCCAAATGTATCCCTGCTGCAATCCTATTATCTGCAGATGAATTTAGGCTATTTTGTTAATCTCATTCCTACCACTGCCTTTTTTTCCCTAAATAAATTCTAAAATAATCCATTTTACTGTTCCTTATTACATCATGCTTAGAAACTTTTTCGATCTTATTCTGATGACAGAAATGACTGCAAAGTATTTTTAAATAGTATGCAGTTCTCTACAACTTACTTTTGTTTGTGCATAGAGAAGAATGTATCAATATCCTATAACAGGTCTCTGTGATAAGATCTTTAAAGGCTTGTTGCAAATCAGAAGCCAAGTATTTTCTACTTTGATTTCATACTTGTATCTACAATTTATCTTCCCTCTTCATCTGGAATAAAAACCTCATAAACAGATTTCAGCAGTTTTTCCTTAAGACAACAAAGGACTTCTATTTTTCCAAGTGCTCATTTTCCACTAGATGAAAATAATGTAACTTCAAGTTCTTCACAATGAGCATTCACCTTGTAAGAGCAGACACCAGATACTGTGTTTGCACCTCTTTAGTCACAGTGTCCTGTCCTAAACGTGGCACCCTATTACAGGTGGTCTTCCTTGGATTTACCCACAATATTTTGCAGTTAAAGCATCTTTAGCTCACCACACTGGCACGTTATCAAGCACGTTTGCTGCTGAAGCCTTCAGGCAAAGAGTGCAGAGTTCTATAGAGATGAGAACAGAGATGGAGCAACAAGAATGATTCCACTACCAGCTATTTCTGATCCACACAAGTGACAGTCCTCACTCAGAAGCAGTATTTCAGACACACACACACACTCAATCCTTTCCTCTACATTTCTAAGGCATCTAGCACGCAAAGTGTTGTCCATGTCAAGTATGAAAAGCTTCCAGGCACTCCAGTAATACAGAATACAAGTAAACTGGGATTCTTGAAGACCATCAGTGAATGAGAAAACCTGAAGTAACCCTCTCTGCTTAAAAATCTCTTCCAACTGTCATTTACTGTAATAATGTCCTGATTGGCACAAAATAAACCATGTTAAGCTTGTTATTTTGACACAATAAGCATCACATGAACTATGTGTAATGTCTGGCAGAATACAAAGGTTTTCCACATCCTATATGTGTAGCAAAGAATCCTTTTTTATATATTATTTGGCTTCACTACTTACAACCACAGTGCTCCAGACTCCAAGGAAGCTTAAATGTTTAATATTCCAATTACTTTGTCCGTTGTCATTTGTTTTCTTTTTCCTTTGGGTTTTTTTCTGTTGTTTTATTTTCGTTTTGGGTTTTTTTTCACACATTCTTAATGAAAAAAATTATTTAGATTTGAATTATGAAGTGTTTCCTCTTTTTTTTTTTTCCACCTGAACCAGGCAACTGCCTCAGGGCACTGCAATGCTGAGAAGCCTTAAGTGCATTCTTTCTCCTCTGCAAGGTTGAGCCATCCTGGGCATTTATCAATAGCTCTCTTACAAACTATTCATTTAGTAGACATTATGAATTTACTTAATCCAGAACAGACAATGCTGTAAAAGAACACTTGCTAAGACATCCTTTAAACAAAGGCGAGTGAAATTTAATAGTTTTTTTTTAAAAATCTATCAGTTTTTTCCCTTTTTGTAACCTTAGTGACACTTACTGCAAGCTAAACATTGAGCAAAGAAAAAAAGCTTTCCTCCCTTCTATTTTTATTCATTCCAGGACACTGACAATCAATTCATTCCCAGTAAAAGAACAAAGAGTTGGTAACAGTATTCAGAGAACTAGATTGATGAAAGGCCAGCCCTATTGCTTCAAAGGAAAGAAATATTGAAACCAAAGCTGAGCTCCACTTATTTATCCTTGGCTACAGAATGAAACCAGAAAAGGTCATAAGTATGTGATGGTATCTGCCTGCAGTATGCTGCAGTTTGAGCACTGGCCTTAAAGAAGTCTGAAGTCACATGGACAAATATCAGGCAACAAGTTTCTTTGATGCTACGACAAGATAAAAGAGTATTTGTGAGCCCTCTGAATTTGATTTGCCATCACAACAATGCAGGTCACCACTGTGTTTGTCTCAGCTGGTTACTCAGCTATGCAGGGGAATGCAGGAGGGATGTTGTGTTTGAGAAATAAAGCTTTATTGTCACAGAGCTCTTAGGAGTGAAGAACACAAAGACAATGCTGAGAAAGAGGTTATTATATTTAATTATAACAGGGAAAATGTGATTATAAAATAGCTTTTTCTTAAACACAACATGAAATCCAGGCCTGTCTCTGGGATTTTGCTGTGGATACAGCATGTCAATGGCAGCTGTTAATCCTCTGTCAACTGAAGAAATTATTTCCCTGTTCAATATTTACATTACTGCATAGAATATGCAAGAAGTATTAAACAGAACTACCTGATTCAAAGTGAGGTGCCAATGATGACTAGTTCTGAATTCACACCACAAGCAGAAGTTTTACTCTGGACCACAAACAACCCTCAAGTGACAAAGTATCTTCCCCACTGGTCTGAAAAATAAGATGCGAATCATGGACAACACATGGGAAAACACATCCAGAAATGGACATATTGGATAGGGATAATATTTATATTATGATTATTTTGATAATCTTTTCAGGCCAAAAGACACCACTGTGTCTTTTAGTGTTGAAGTTCCTTGTGATTTCACCAACAGCATCATCTGAATTTGTAGTAAGTGAATAAATTGGTTTTTTTCAGTGTTTACTGGGGATAGTCACACTCTTGTGTATTTAACCTTTCTGAAGCCTTGCCTAATAAGTCTTTACCTCAAAGATATTGGAGATTATTTATGATTAAATAGCACATGTTATTTAAAGCAAATAAATAGTTTTCCTTTAGATGAAAGTTAATATTAGTTCATCCCTCTTTTTTTTTTTTTCTCTAGTTCACTGAAACTTTACTAAGGAATTTTGTTAAGCCCTCCGTATAAGTTAATGAAAAATCTTCTTTCCTATTAAAAACCTCCAAACATATCTATGTTTAGAGAGAGACCATGCACATGTTTATATATTATTGCAGTCTAACAAAGATAAGTCAGGAAGGCTTCTGTTCAGGAACTTCTGTTCCAGCAGAAGAGCAGTACCCACTTTCATTCTAAAATCAGAATTTAACAGCATATTAACCTTGAGTTAGTCCTCTTCACTAACACAGATTTAAACCAGCACTGGAGGATGCACAAAGGAACCAATTAAGCATTTCATTTACACATGCAGCCCTCCCTTCCAGGATGACACCATTGGATTGATGATCCTCTAATACTTCCCAGTGAACAACTACAGTAAGAAACCAAGGGTCAAACACGTGAGTTCTGTGTAGCAGAACAAAGGAAAATACCTTTTTTTCCCCCACAGCAAAGCCAAAAAATTATTTTTATCCTGACTATAGCAATAGTCAGCAGTTATATGGAGTTAAACCAACAAGAGTGAGTTGAGAATGGGAACCTCCTTAAGTAGGAGGGTTATCATTATTTTTCCTGAAAGATAAATACCCTTCCTGTCCAGAGGAAAATAAAGCATCCTGGGAGGTGAGCAGTCTCTGGACACATGATGTGGCCTGGAACTCATCCCTGGTGGGTGTCCCTGGCTGAAGTGCCATTGCCTTCCCAAGGGGTGAGCAGAGCAGAGGGCTGCTGCTGCAGTTTCATCTCCACAGAAGTTCAGACTCCTTCCCACCAGTCCTGCAGATGTTTCTAAGAGCTGTCACCCCTTTATTCAGTACACTTATTCAGCCACAGGACTGGAGTGAAATGCAATATAACAGAAAGCAGACCATGTGCCTAGGAGTGAAGAATCATCTGGACACATTACTGATGAGCAGGGAGCAGACACACTACCACTGAGGTATCATTTATCAGGACACAGTGACAGACTCTTTGCTTTCTCCAAGCTCATCTTCTATTCCCTCTTCTCCCTTCCTTTGGCTAAAGCAATTGCTCGAGTTCGGCCTCGGCCAAGTGTCATCTGTTCTCTCCCATAATCGTTACCCTTCTCACTAATTAGTAAGGTTTAGCTTCCTCCTGTTACACACTTAATTAACTTCTCCACCTTTGGAAAAGCAATTTCCCCTGAACGAATTGCTATCATGACTGTTTCATACAATGAACTAGTTCTAAGTATAGTCTTCCAATGGAGCAATGCTGTTCAGAAAGGCAGTGCAAGGTGCAGAGACTCTGGGAGTGAACTGACCCTCCACAGATGGCCAAGAAAACCACACAGAGAAAAAACTCCCTGTGAAAAACCTCCTTCAATGCACCAGCAGTAGGTAGCAGGGAGGCACGGGCTGGCTGATGTAAGGAAGAGATGGAGAACAGCTATTGTGTCTGGCACAGCTACTCCCAGCAGTCACTCCCTAGTCTTGTCGTGGTTCTCCCTGCATAACAGTGAGGGGAACTGCTCAGAGCTCCAGTTGTCACCTTGCTTCCCCTGAACAGGCACGTGGCAATTAAAACACTTCTGCTGAAAGGTTGTACTTGATAGGCAAGACAAAAAGTGAGATGGCAACCCAGCAATAAATAAGAGGTAATTCAAGTAGTCCCAGCTAAAATGAATGGCAAATACCAGTACAGAACAGAAGGTAAGGCTCTGAATTTCCTCTCCAATCTCTTACCCTCTAAAAATGCTGCCCATTGGGACGTTACTAATGTATTAATAACAGTAATTGCATGGAGAGGACAGATACTTCTTCCTATTACTTCTTAAAAGTAAATTCCTAGAAGTTATTCCTTCCTATTGCTTATTCCATTTAAGTGGTAAAACTGAGAAAAAGCCAAGTGTCATTAATAAAACTTGTGCAAAAGCTTCTGGACCCTTAATGCTTAGCCTAGAGACACTCAGATGTATTGAAACTTCTACTTAAATAGAAAAAGATACCTGTGAATTTCCTTTGTAGGATCCTGCCCAGCTTCTGTCTCACCACTGGCAGCAAAAGAAGGAAATCATGGCATATGAAGATCAAAAACACCATAACTTTAGCTTGCCAGATGAACACACTTAATTGTTAGTTGTGCTATAAGGATGTTTGTTTTGGAAATGACAGCATTTATTTTAATGTTGGGTTAATTCTGAAAACTAGTGTCCTGCTTGGAAGAAAGAATACAAGCAAATGTCTTTTATTTTCCCCCCAGACAGGACCATGGATTTGGTGTCATCACACTCACCAGCCTCTTGTCTGTGGCCTAGTCAATACTAACAGCTCAGAGTAAGTGAAGAAGTAGGAATGGTGCAATATCCTAATAACATTTACCTTCTCCACAGAGATTAGGAGCAAACAATGCATGCAAGACCTCAGATGCACACGAGCTCATTATTACATTTATTTTTCATTATTAGCACTTGTCATTCAGCAAAGTCAGAAAATGATTGCTCCTAGAATTTCAATGTTCCTTGTGTATAGAGTATCCAAATGCTAAGTGCCTGAAAAAGATCTTTTTTATTAGTACTCCTCTGTTCCTTACTTGCACTGTAAGCTTTGTGGCCTGCTGTGCTGCTCCAGTGTTCACTGTTCTCTGGCCAGTCGTGAGACACAAGTTGTGCAGTGGGTACTGCACAGAGGCAGGAGGTGTTAGAGATGCAGGTGGGTCTTGCTTTCTGGTACATGGTCTTTTACACTACTAAAGTCACATGCACAATTAATTACATAGAGTAATTAAGTAATTATAAAGAGAAAATTTATTAAAAGAAAAAGTGATTATTTAATTCTTCTCTTGATGCTTCTTTTCTCAACCCTGCCCAAATGAGACTCATCTAAGTGCTTTCTCCTTTCTGTCTGGGAAAATTGTGATTATTTCTACTCTTCTAATATCCACGGAAGGCTCAAGAATCAAATAAGCTTAATATAATAAAAAAGAAGAGCAATAAAGCATTTTCAGATGTAACTGTATTAAGATTTTTAATATTTGATATTTGAAAATTTCCAAACATCAAAAGCAGAACCTGTTCCATATCATGATTGATTCTTACAGGAACTAAGGCACCTCTTTAAACACCAAGGAGACTTATTTTGCCTGAGGAGATCAGACAGCGCTCCTGAGGTTTGTACATGCCACAAATTCCCAGTTGGTTTAGGAAATTCCCAAACTTTAGATACATAAAAGCTGTGAAAGTACCAGGGATGTATCTTCCTGGCCACTATCAGAGTATAGCAGAGTATATATCACCAGCACAGTATATGGGGAACTGCACATGCAGAACAGGACAGGACTTTGCATTGCCCAGTGTCTCTTAGAGCATCTGTCCCTTTTCCTTTAAAACCTATTGCCTGGTGACTGCTCTTTGACATCTCAAGTGACACAAAAAAAGCCAGGCAAGTCAAGACAGACAGTACAGACCAGAATGGGAGTTTGGAGGATTCAGAGAAGGCATGGCTACAGTGAACATCATGATAACAATTTCTCTATTCCTTCTCCTGTGGTACCACACTCTGATAGCCTGTGGGAATCTAGCAGGGAATAAGGTTGATTCACAGAGAGAGATTAAGAAGATAACAGGAATATTTTGCATGGCAGCTGAATGAAAAGTACTGGTTAGGTTAGCTGAAAAGAATTATATTTTAATAACTGCTATTTAACAGCTAGTAATTTTCAACAAAACCATTTTCCCTCTACAGCCATTTCCTCCTGCTCATGCTTCGGTTCATCCTTCACATTATTAATTTGCTAAATCACAAGCAGGTAGAAATCACCCTGGTAAAACCCCAACCCTGGTATAGTTTTTCTGCTGGTAATGCCAGCCAGTATATTTGATCATTAACAATCCATGTCTTTCATAAAAACAGGAGGGAGAAGTTCTTCTGTTAAATTAAATGTAAAAAATTAATAAACACAACTGCTCTAATATTCTATTTTAGCTGTCATATCTAGCTGCCATGGAGGGAAAAAAGGTGCCTCTTATGAAGATCATATATTTCTTTAAAAAATTCTCAGAAATCAAGTAACCTTTTTTCCCTTTAATTAACAAGATACATTAGGACACTAAAGCTAGAAATCTGAAGTTTTAATTAATCACATGGAGTTTAGCTAATGGTCTTTTACAACTCACCTCAGTTCCCAGAGTGTCCCATAGCAAGCAGGAGGACTATAATAAGATCCATATGGATCTTAAGATCACCACTGAAGTTGTTCCAGAATATTATCAGAAACACAGATGGGATTTCTAGATGATGTTACAAAATGCTTTAATTCCACAAAGATCCTGCAGGGAATTTCCTAGCTGCAAAGTTTATTCATTAGAATGTCAACTAGAGATGGTCAAATATGAAATGCATTGATCTGTGAGTGCCTCCTTCCCCCCAAGTAAGCCTAGAAATTGATGTGCTCTAACTCACATGTTAGACATTACTGGGAAATACAAGAACTGGTTGTTACAAGATTCCCATCTATTCCAAAGCTGCTTTTATTTTTTAGCAGGAATTGGCTGTGTACCACTTTATTATTCCAATATTGATAAATTTAATGTCTCTACTAATGAACTATAAGCCAAGCAGGGCAATAGATGTGATGGCAGCTGTACAGCACAGAAACAGATCCCATATAAAGGCAAAGTCACAGAGCTACCCACTGACAGATAACTATTCCTCTGGTAAATGTTTGGTAATGCTCTGTATATATCTTGGCAAGCCAGAGTTCATTTGTCAAGATGCTGCAAAGTTCTTCATTTAACATAAAAGAAAATAAACAGTTATTCAAGAACAAGTGAATAAAAGCTCCTTCCTTTGCACTTAACAGAAGCAGCACACTACTGAGAATGCAGATCCTCTTCCAATCCACTAATTGCACTGCTGTAAATGTTTAAATCATCACGTATCACAGGGCACGATGAGCAAAGGGCATCTGATCAGGTGCAACACATAGGAACAGGGGAAAGGAGAAAAAAAAACCCCACATAAATAATCCCCAAAGATATATATATATATGATTGGATTGAAAAACAGAGCTGCCTTTTCCAATTCATTACATTTGGCTTGGAGAATTGTTATTTGTAGGTGCCCTCTTCTTCGCTGCATGACTGAACATACAAGAATGAGACCTTTAGACTTAAACATGACTTAACCTGATAAATTTCTAACTCAATTTACAGCAACGTGATGCATATGCTAAAACCCATCTAACATAAATATTTAATGAAGAAATAAACCTGCCAGAAGAATAAATTTACAGCACGTTTAGCGTGCAGCATTTTAGAGGTGTCTGCCGAGTAGGTTTTGCTGTCGAGACAAGGTTTTAAACTGCCAATAGTTTAAAAGTAGTAATTTTTCATTGCATTTCATTCCTAAGCTCTGCTCCTTTTAAGAGACTCCAGGCTGTCAAGGTTAATTGAACCCTCAGGGCCCTCAGAATGACTGTTCTCATTGGGGCTCTGCAGGCTCCGGGCTCAGCTCCCTGATTCTTTTGCTCTAAATCTTGTCTCGAATGATCTTTTTCATAAATACCATTTCAACTTTCATCTCCACGATGATGATCTGCTGATCTGCTCCTCTGCTTTAGACTTGTATCTGTCTGCCCAGACAAAAACTGTCTGTCTTTCTGGCATTCCCTGATCAGCTTAAAAGCCCCGATTCAAATAATAAGGAGCGGAGGAGTAGAGAGAATTCTCTTTTTGTCTAGACAGCACGACCTGCACCCGTGGATGACACACTCCCTGAAGTCCACAGCCCCACTCTTTGAACTATCCTGCTGCCTGCCATCAAACAGATTTGTGAGACCTGGTCCTTGCAATGGCCTCTGAGGTATTTCACAGAGCTCCTGGCACATCTGCTTCACTTCCACCAGTCTCTGGGTACACTCATGACCATTGTCTGGCTGCTGCTTTGTTCCCAGTACTTGTTCAGGGGCAGATCTGCAAAATCTCTGTATTTTTTATCCAGGATTTCAGCATGCTGCTTCTCCACCAGCCAACCACTGAGGGATTTTTCCCTATTTAGAAGCCTGTGACTATGCAACTCATCGAGTCTACTAAAGCCAATTGCTTTTGTTCTGAGGTTGGAACAAGGATCAAGGAAAAAAGATCATAAGGAAAAAAAATCCCTGACCTATGTTTGTATTTAGTCTTATCTAATTTTATGCTTCAATACAAATGAAATTAGCTAAAATTCCCTGTTAAATTAGTCTAACACCTCTAAAGCAGTTTGATTCTCTAGTGAGTGCAGGTACTTAACCGTGTTTAGAGACTTTCCCTGAAGAAAAGTGGCTTTAAGAGGACTTCAGCCTCCCTTCTCAAATAGAGATTTTCCAAATTTCACTTGTCACATTTTCTGTCAGAATCATAATTCTAGTGAAATGAACAAATGTCTGTTTTGCCTTTCTTTTGTCATTCAGAAAGAAACAAATACCCTGGTACTGGACTGTTTTTTGGACTAAATTCAAGGAGCAGATGAATGATGGTGCTTTTTTTCCAGGTTTAAGGTATTCAGTCTCCTAAGACAGTATGTTTTCTGATAGCCGTAAAAAGGACATCTTTCTCCCCAAATAAAATTTTATACTAATAAAATCAAATAAATTCAACTTCAGAAAGAGTAATAGCCAGAAAATCACAGCTTGAAAGTCAAACTGAAATAGTCAGAAATAGAAAGAATGATACAGTCATTAGGAGTCTTTTTATTGACATAAGTGAGCTCAAGTGGGAGTCGAAAGTAGCAATCACTCTAAAACTTAAATTAGCCACTCACTATTATCCCTATGAATTAAAACATTAAGAGCAGCTTCTCAATTCAGAAATAGTTGAGACAAGTGTTTTATCAAACTGTATTAAAAAATAATTGAAACTACTCCAGAGAAGTGAACCTCCAGGTCTGCTCTCCTTACATTTACATATTTTTTCATAGTCTGCAGAAGATTTTAATTTATGTGATAGTTGAAACTCAGGTAATGGTGTAACTGGTGGATTGATAAGTGATAAAGGCAGAGATTTGCTAGTTTGGTACCAAAGTTAAAGCTTCATACTAAAAACTCTCCAACTGATGGTACATAATGAATGATGCCAGGCTGGACCCACCACATCTGTGTCTGAGGTGTGGTGTGAGACAATGTGGCTGATAAAACCTGACACACTACAACCTAGTGGATCAAGAAGAGAAATGTAAATTAAACCCTTCCAGACGAGTTAACACGTGAGCAACTAGTATCTTGTACCATTTTTTATTATTATTTTATCTTATATTTAAGATGTACTATCACCAATTTGCTTTAATGCTTTTAATCATCATGTTACTGTTAAAGCTGTACCACCCTTGCAGAACTGAGATCCTTAATTGTCTATTTTGCTGATTTCTTAGAATACCCATTGCCTTCCATTCACTTTTTCCTTGGCTAAGTAGGTCCTTGCCTACTAAGAAATGAGATGTTTTTAGAGATGTCACCCATACAAAGTGTTCCAGCTTCAGCATTGCTTAGTTTGGCCAAATGCACATTCCTCCAGTCCTTTTCCTTACACTGAGAACCATTTCAACTACCACTGACAGAAAAGTATTTTACACTGCTTCAGCTTTTCTTGATGAAACTAGTGCTTTCCTTCTCCCTGAGGAAGGAGGCACTGGGAAGCAGTCAGACATTTTATCTTAATGCAGGGTGCAGGAAAGTATCAGCATTTCTGTTTAGAAAGCAGAATCTTCCCTCTGCTCTGTGTCAGGATGGGAATGCTAAACTGCATCTCAATTACCAGAGCTCAGTATGGAAGATTCATGCAGCCTTCTGTACCCAGACAGGCTATAATAATTAACTTCTCAATAAAGCTGTAATTAATTATTGACAATTTAATGTCCCTCCTTTTAACCTTAAATAACAGGCAGGAATTACTGGCTGTCATCTCTTCTTCAGCAGTGGCAGGTGCAGCACACGTGCTTGCAATCAGGTCATCCCAACTACAGCAGCCACTTCCACCACCCATTCATCCTGGAGCTGCATCTTTTCCCTGCACAATAGTGATGGATTCTTCATTTGAATAATTTCTGCCTGAGTTTTGGAGTAGATGCTCATCATTCAGTCAAGTGAGCTACTGAACGGACCCAAGAAGTGGATCATCTTCAGCATTTGCCACAGAAACATTTCTATGCTACTCAGAAAACCCAGAGAACTCTGCTATCTTGCATTAAATAGTGGCCACTCAGATGCTCATCTACAGCCTTTTCCAAGCTTTTCCTCTACAGCCACTTAGTGTTTCGAGCATGTCTATTAATTTATAAGGTGCCTGCTGTTGGAGATGGTTGTTAAATAGCTAATAGGGATCTACTGCACTTGGTCCAGCAGCAGAACTAATAAACTCCTCCTGCAGGAAGCAATGATTCTCTTCTTTCACACCTCTCATGCTGAATATACCCTTTCGAGTTATATATTTACAGAAGAGAAAGGCTGTAGAGCTTCTCCATAGGAATTATTTTTATGTCACAAGGCATCAGGAACATTCCAAACTGAACAACTGTTCTACCTAAGTATACATTTGTAAACGTGTATAAGTTTATATTGTAAATTTGTATAAGTTTAACTTACTGAAATAATAATTACAAAAAGAATTAAACTATTAAATTCAAGGTGCTGTGTTCATGAAGTTAAAAAGAAATCCTTGCCTAAGCACAAGATCTCTTATTATAGGTGTGCAGCCTAATGCCCAAAGAAAGCTTTAACCTGGTCCAGCTTTAATGAGTACCTGGAAGTTTCCTCAAAGACAAAGAATTTTATTGTGGAAAGTTGCTCCAGGAGCTGCTAGTCAAAGGGCAGGGGAAAGAAACTCAACGTGGAAAGGTTTCTGTTACTGCTACAATGGCCTTAGGAATTACTGAGAGAAAACTTGCTGGACGTCAAGGAAGAAAAACAGAAGTTTGCTGGACATGAGAGAAGAACCCAGGAGATCCAAGAGCCACAGCAGAACAAAGTCAGCTCAAAGCAACCTCACCTTCCTCCTCGGCTGTGTGATGTCCATTTCTGCCACCACAAAGCACATCAGGCTACACTTCTGACACCAAACCCACTGAGAACTAGTTTCAAAAGTTATCTGAGAGCAGAAATCCAGATTTATAGGGGGTGTAATGAGAGTTTTCATCAGCCAAACCCCACTTTTTACATCAACTAATTCTCATTTCATTGCTTTTGAAACTAGCACAGAGTGTCATAAGATTTGAACTGCCTTCAGAAGAATACAATTATCACTTTACAACAGGCAAATGTTTTCAGAAGTACAGACAATGCCCAAGGATTGAAGGATTTTCCTTGCCCCTTACATCAGGGAAAGCTACCTAGTAACCAAAAACTATATTAGACTGAATAGCTTTTGCAAAGTTTATCATTCTTTAAAGAAAAAATACCAGTCAAGAGTTAGAGTTTGTCAGCAGACCAAAAAAAATACCAGCTTTGCATTCTAAATATATATTAATGACTAGAATATTTTGAGAAGTACTCAGTGGATATCATGTGTCTCCATCTAAGAGCCAAGTCCTTCAGCTCTAATTGCCATGGGTGGCAGTGGATGGCATGTGCCAGGCTTGCTGGTGAACTTCTAGTTAGAATTTCATGCATCCAGATACAAGCAAAACCTAATCCTCAGCTAAGGACCACTAGGAAAGATCAGCCATGGTTTTGAAATCCTCTAATTATTAGCCTATTCAGTTGCACATTTAAGATAAATGGTTTCAAACCAGACTTGAAAACAATGATGTCCAAAACAAGGAAGATCTCTTATTATTTAAAGGCAGCTGGGAAAAAAACTTTATAGGATGTCTCCAAGAGCTGCAATTTGCCTGTAATTTCCAAGCCAGCTTTCTTGCCCTGATTGTGTGTGTGTGTTTGAAGTACATTAAGTGGTTGAAACACAGAATGATTCAAGGCTTCACAAGCTAACATTCTTTTTTATCTTTATTTTGGGAAAAACATTTGATCTGTTGAAAGCCTTGGTTAGATATAAAGGTTTACACTGACTTTTTTTTTTTTTTAAATATTCTAGTTTTCACATGGAGAAGTAGGCAAGTGAAGACTTTCACTTAGTCAGATCTGGGGTTGGAACAGATAAAAGTATTTGGGGCTGAGTATAACCCTGATATTACAGATTTCTATGCTCTGAATCCCTTCTGTATCCCTAATGGTTTTACTTATCAAACAAGCCTTTTAAATCTCAGATCTATTTCACAATGACTCTCTGGTAAGAGACACAAACTCTTTTGAAATGTTAAATTGCCTGTTTCCATCTCTTTTTCTGTCAGTGTGTATATCTGATTTAAATCATTGCCTGTGTCAGATGGTACAAAAAAGGCTCCTCGTGCCATAGAGCCCCCACCCCAGCAGAGGCTCTGAGTCTATCCACATCATCCTGAGCAAACAGCAGCGAGCCCCAAGGTTTTCCACCAGCCAAACTTAGCTGTTCAGCATGGAGTTTTTACATTAACCTTCATACAATGTGCAGCAGTGCATGAAAGTTTCCCACGTGGTGAGCTGCCAGCTACACACGCCAGAATTCGCTCTTTCCGTGCAATCTAACACCAGCAGAACTGCAGGACACCAGCTCTGGGTTTTTTTCTCCTGCACAGCTTGAGCCAGCTGCAGTGAAAGTCCAATAACCATGCAGTGGTCACAAAAACAAAATCTGGTTTGAGAGCTATTTCTGGCTCCAGCACACTGCTCACAGGGAGGAATTCTTCCACCTTTCATGCTTAGGTGTTGTGTGGCTGTTGCCCACTGCAGGACATGCCTCTGCTGAGGCCATGGGATGGTATAAAGCTTTTGAGAAGCTGCTAGAGATTCCTCTGAGGGCATGTTGCTCAGATTTCTTTATTGAAGTCACAAGTTTCCTTTTGCTTGCACATATTCCCTAACACTTCTTGAAGTTTGTCACCTTCAGGCTTTCTGCGACCTCTTATTAAAATGAATTTGGCATCTTGTGCCTTTGATTTAATTCGATTTTTTTTTTCTCGTGGGCATCTAGAATAAAAGTGTGACAAACAAAATAAAATAAAAGGAAAAAAAACAGTTTCTTCTTTACAATCTACCCACTTCCCTGCCCCCCCCCAAGCTGATGTGTAACTTGAGAGCACCTTCTCAGTGTTTCCAGAACACCCCACATCCTCCAAAAGCACAGGAATTAGAGGCTGTTTCAAGGGTAAACCCCTGCTTTTCTTAAATAAACTTAACCTTTGTGTGCAGCAAACAGACAATTTTCTTAGGGCTACAAACCTTAAATCTCTGAAATACAGCTTAATTAGAGCATTTTAGAGCTGCTAGTAAAAACTTCCAAAAGGGAATTAAAAAATCAATCAACCAATCAATCAATCAAATGAGCCTGAAGCTCTTACCTCCCATTGAACCTTCATTGCAAAGGCCAGAACTTTTTTCATGGAATCCCAGCAAAGTCTGGGTGAAGGGAGCTCCAGAGCTCCCCCAGCCCAACCCCTGCTGAGAGCAGGGCCATCTCAGCTAGAGCAGGGTGCTCAGAGCCTCCTCAACCCCACCTGGGATGGCTCCAGGGATGGGGCCTCCACCACCTCCCTGGGCACCCTGTGCCAGTGGCCACCACTCTGCTGGGAAACAACTTCTTAGTTCTCATCTCCATCCACTCCTTTCCCATTTCAAACCATTGCCCCTTGTCCTGTCACTCCAAGCCTTTGGAAACAGCCCCTCTGCAGGCTTTGGATCAGCTCCCTTCAGCACTGGAAGGTGCTCTAAGGTCTCCTGGAGCTTCTCTTCTCCAGGGTTAGATCCTCAGCCAGTCCTGGACCCTGCCCTGGCATCACCCCAGACACACCCCCCCCCATCCTGGACAGGTCACTGCACCCCTCCCAAAGATCCACAGGCCCTCTTCTGACTTAGCACCAAATCTGACTTTTCTCATTCCTAGAAAACTCCAGCTCTCTCTTTTCAAAAGGGAAATACCTACATCAGTCTCTTTCATCTCTTGCCAGGTTTTTCTTTTTCAGCAATTCTTGCTCATTTAAAAATGAAGCTTTTCTTTTTCTTTTTTTTTTCCCTTCTCATTTTAGAGGACTCCAAGAGCAGGTTCTTCCAGTCTGTTGTACTTCCCCCATGACATGCAGTAGTTTCTGGTACTAATCATCTGCTCAGGGCTCTCAGTTTGTTAGAAATAGCATTTTCCCTTCAAACAGAAGCTACAAAAGTTCATTGTAGAAATGCAGCAGTGTGTAACATATGTATATATGGATATTCAGTCATAGATTACATCAGCTATACAGGCACACAGACCACACCAAGTTCCAGCTCTTTCCCAAAAGTTTTCAGATGCAGATTTTAAATCCACTTTAAATACATAAAGAAGGCATCACAATCTGCACAGTGAGGCTATAGTCACTATAGTGTGGGTTTCATAGTGAGATTCACCCAGTGGGAGTGAATTCTCCACTGGTCACACCTAGAGAAAGCCCAGTTCAGATTCTACTCCATCCAGAAGGGTGTCCTCACAGGGAGCCTCCAAGGATGAAGGTGAAAAACTTGGGAGAGATTCAAGAGTGAAGAGATCCCCTCTAAACCTCAACATAAAATCAAACAGCCCTGCTCAGATGGGACTCTAAGTAAAGCCAATGTCTATGGAACTGAACCAGAATCCAGCCTCTAGCCATAGAAAACTAAGATACACATTGTTGTTGCACACTTACTGTAATAGAAGAGAGATTACACAGCCTACAGGAGACAAGCACACTGTACATTTCATAATCCAAATTAAATCTGGGCTGTCATTTCATGGCCACAAAGGAGATGTGTTCTTCTGACCATGGTGGGACCAGTAGAGGAGTGCAGCTTTTTTTTTTTTTTTTTTTTTAAATATCTATTAAATTAGATTATTTAGGATGGGATGTTTAGGGTTGAAACAGAAGGGCCATTAAGTATTTATTGAACAAAGCATCTACAAACAGCCTGAACTAAGGTGCTGTTATTCAACACTGTTAAATATGCATAAGAAAATACTATATCATATCATCTCCTTCCCTCAAATATTTACTTTTACTAAAAAAGTACTTACTTTCAAGTGAAACAGCACGTCTGCACACACTCAACAGTGGCAATATGGTGAATTGAAGCAGAAATTTTATTATCAAGCAATGAACTCATGGGCAGTTTAGTACGATTAATGCATGATGGAAATCAGGCAAGCATGGAGATCTAATATAGGGGAAAGATTACACACATTGGGTTCAGGGGATGTCAGACTGAGGTGCCTGCAAACCTCTGAGTGCCTTCTGAAGAGCTTTGGCATTTCTCACATTCAATGAATGAAGGCAGGCAGAGATCAGGCACAGAATGGTGGCCAAACTGCATGTTATCACATGGAAACTTCAGGACTTCTCAACCTGCCATGAGAGGCCTATTTGGGGTATCAAAAGCTAGGCTACATTTACTAATCCTCAGTTATGAGGGTTCATTGGTACATTCTCAGTCCCTTTGGAATGCCTTGAAACCCAGCCCAGTCACTTAGCTAAATGCTACTGGGAAGGATTTAGGTTGAGAGACACACATGGATGTGTATCCCTTTAAAAAAGGTACATTTAAAGTGGAAGCATGGGAGCAAAATTCATCATCAAGCTGTTAGGAGGAGAGGTGAACTGATTTAGTCACACAGAATAGTTTGTGTGTGGTAGGCAGAGAAGGGAGAATGCAAAAACCTAACCAGCTAGTTAGACTTCTGCTGGACTGCTTTTTGTCTGAGAAAAATCACCCTTAGGCAAATCATCCACTGAAGTCTCTCTTCTAGTAGAGTCAGCTGGCAAGAGTGGACACCTACATGTAGCTCTGAATGTTTAGTCACAGGAAAAAAGCACATTTTGGATAGGTTGGGTTTCTTTCTCATTACAGCCATATCTAATAGATCACTGGGGATATAAACAGGGAGAAATCTGCCTCTTTCTGCCTGGGACACTTCTCTTGATCATCAACCAGAACGGTAGGGCCTGGACCCAGCAGCAGCAAATTCTCTTCATCTTTGTTTTGGCATCTATTGCCAGCTAAATATTTACTGTTTTGAAGGACTCCAGGGAACAGCAATGTAATCTTGTTCCTCTCCAGCCAAACTATTTGTACAGCCACAAAACAGCCCTTATCACACCACTGCCAGTCAGCTGCTACCCCCAGCAGAGATCGACGTTTTAATAGCAGAAGTACATTAAACATCAAAGGTAAAAAATATTAATATTAAATACAATTAAATTAAGACAGTTTTGAACTAATTCTTTGAGCAGGCTAGACACACTGGGGAAATTAATGAAAAGTTAAAGGCCAAACCAAACAGCTACAGAGGAAGACTTGTTATTTTCATGGATAAGATAAATAAATACTGTGAGAATGCCTCTCTTCACTTTTACTGCTCTGAATGCTTTACAAGAGGCTTCTCACTCTGCAGACACAAAAGCTCCAACAGTCCTAAATACTCAAAAAAACCACGTTTTCGTTTAGTGCAAATAACATGTTTACATTCATGTTAGAGGATGCACACAGCCACAATGCCAACAACTTCAGATGCTGTCTGAAGGGCAATCTCTCCCTGACTCAAGAACCATGGTTCCAAGGGAGGTGACACATTAAAGCAAAATAAAACTGTTTTTTGATTTCACTAGTGCAGAAGAATCAGAGCCTACACTAGTTTGTTTTCAAAAGTCATTATTATAGGTGAAGCATCTGCATTTACAGGTTCTGTCCCCATTAATTTCATTTTATTCAAAGGACTAGCATTTCATACAAGGAATTGTTTTGCATATTTAGGCTCATTTGGGGATGCCCAAATGCTGTTGTGCATCCAGGCTGTGTCACACACATCCCGGGGAGTTCCATTCTGACTTGGACTGTGCACACAAATTCAAACCTGCTGGGTTTTGTTTTCTGAACTTTGCTGAGGGAATCTAGGTAGCAAACCATAAAAAAAATATAGAGAAATAGGTATCAGGAGATGTATTCATGACCATTATGAATAGAGGTGCACATCAATTTGTTCCTGTGACTGAGCTGGGAGTGAAATCCAATTTGCTCAGGTTTCATTGTGTAAACCGGCTGAAAAGAAAATAAATTTGTTCTACAATAAATCAATTTTTTCCATACTGGAACAAAATCGAATTCAGAGTCAAAATCAAGATTCAAAAAGCCTATACAGAACTAACGAAAACTAGGCAGACATAATCAAAAAAAAGAATTGACTTTTGCTGTTGCCACAGCTGTAATGGCATCTTTTAAAGCAGATCACAAGCAGAAAGTGCTATCCTCTGCATGCTACCACTTGCTTGCTTGTTGTGCCTTGCAAACCTAATGAATGAGGTTTAAAAGGTTAATTAACTTTGTCCTATAATTCTACTTCGATGCAAAACTACTGGTTCTCAAACAATTAGGGAGAGATCTCTTCCATTACTAGTGTAAATGCAAGTCAGGGGAATATTCCAAATACCTCTCTTCCAAGCCCAGGGTTATGTCCAGACACAGGCTATGTGATACACAAAATCTGATTTCCAGAAAGCACTCATCAGGGAGGCTCTGGGCTGCTTGGAAAGCTACAAAAAGCTTCAGGTGCTGTGTTTGGTACAAGGGCAAAGAAATGTAAATCCCCTAGACCAATATATTCAACGGCCATCACACACACAAAAAATCACAAAGAGCTACACAATTATTATGGGAACTGTGAGAGACACATTGTTTTTGCAACTCAACACAGAATAGTCGGAAATTCTTCACATAAGAATCCAAATACTTGTAGAATAAACCTTTTGGAAGGAAAGCCCCAGCACAGTAATATTACCAAGATGCTAGTTGAAGTGAATAGCATTCCTATTAACTATTAACTAATGCTATTATTAATAGCATTTGCTACTCAAGAGATGTTGAAACACCAGAGTAATCTCTGTTGTGGAGGAGATTTTCTGTCTTAACAGCACAGCATGCAATGTCCACCTTTTTGTTACTGCTTTTACTTTCATGGAGTAATTTTTAATGCAGTAAATTTTACTTTTCCATGACTGGGTCTATTTTCTGGAGATGTCAGTGATATGCACATGTGTAGAAAGAATAAAGCAAAAACTGCTTGATTTAGTGGGCAAATTAAATGAGATTTTATTTTTTTTTCATCTCTAAATATGAATATAACCAAGGCAAGCACCTAAAAAAATATAATTCTTTAAAATGTTAATTTTGTTTACCAGCAGAGCCATGTTTCTTTGAAAGAGCTGATGTCTCTTAAATAGGTATCTTTATCTCTCATGCCATAGTAGGCTTCTATTCAATTGTGCAGATAATATTTTAGTGCAGTTACATTTGCTGCACATCCCTTCCCCTTAAAGACTAGGTGAAGTTCTATTCTCCCCCAGACATACATGCATTACTCCAACTGATGGGAATAGGACATGGTTTGTATCAAGGCATGACCCTGCAGAAATGCAGGTGAAGAGATTAGAAATATGAATACCAAGCTAAAGAAAAATGGAAAATATACTTGACAGATGCGAGACATTGCTTAGAAATGACAGTTAAGATGACTGGCAGAAAGAAACCTATTTTCCATTATTTTCTTCAAGGGGAAGTTGAAAAAGAAAGGAAACAATGGTCCAGTTTCTTCATGGGGTTAGTTCCCTGAACTAAGTATTTATAGAAATGGAGACTGTTCATCACAAGCTGTTAGTTGTTCTTTTTAGGGGAATGCTAAGGTGGAAACAGCTGCCTCTCCCATTTCACATCTCCTATTCATATTTCCAACCCCATACACCCTAAAACCAAAGAGGTCATGGTAAATAATACAGAGCTCTAACGAATATAAGGAGTTTTTACATGATATATAAGCCCCGAGTAAGCATAAGCAGTTACTTGGCATCACATGCAAATAATCTGCTCCATTTCTATAGAAATATCTTGAGCAAGGCTGTAAAAGTAATTCAGTGATTCAGAAAACACAGAAATATTGGGCATCTGTGTTTTCTAAATATGATTTCCTAATTTATCAGAAACAGTTTCTTTCCCAGAGACTCACAGTATACAAATTTCCATGTTGATTTTGGTCTCTCATATGAAGTCACCCTCTTGATTTGCAGTGCTGCAATTTTCCCCTTGCATTCTTCACTTGTCAGAATGAGAACCAAAATGATGCACACAGATTTCAACCAGCTTATGAGACTCTGAAAAAATACAGGCTCTTATATATATAGCTTGTGCTTGAGATTTTCCAGTATTTTATAACATCACAACTTAAAGAAAAATCAACACAAGATTTATTGTGATATGCCTGAATTATAGGATAAAATATTTGGATAACGCATCAAATTCCTGTAGATTCTGTCCTTTCCTATCTTCCTATACTCATATAGATGCAAGCAAAGCATAAACAGCACTAAATTTTCATTAAAATAGATCAATCAAGTGGTGACTTGGGTTTTACTTCAGAGTTTTGCTCTATTGTCCTTCTCTCTCACTGCCATAATAACCCCCCCCACAAAAGGAAAGGAAAAAATAATTACAATCAAGTAACAAATGTCCATTTTAGTGCTTTATATTGCATGTCCTCATCACTTCCAGAAATATGCCAAGCAGCTGTGTCCCACCCTGTTTTCAGAGCTGCAGTATATAAAAGCTGTAGGTACATCGCTATTTTTCTTTATGAAAGTCCCTCCACTGCAGGTTGCTATACCTTGTGTAAATATATATAAAATTGCAGGCTTTTAAGCTCAGTTGATATGCAGATTTCAGCTCCTTCCCATCTTTACTGGCCATGCAACAGCTTTGGGATTTGCATATCATTTCACTGTGATGATAGATTTGGGTTTGTAATTCTCTATTGACAGTATATTGACGAGACACTCTGCTACAGCACCCATGACCATACAGTATTCTATAACATAATGTGTAATTGGATTCACTGTACTTAGACCCAATAGTAATTTAGTCATGGCTTTGAGTTTTAATAGCTTTCTTTGAGTAATTTTCATCGTATTGACAATTTGAGCTGTCTTAGCCTACTCATGTTGTTCTGTAATGTAATTTTACTTGTTATTGACATAAATACCCTATAAGCAATTTATCTGGCTATTAGGTATATTTAATCCTTATTCAAATTTAATGATCTAAAAAAATATGCAAAATCTTGAATCAGTAACTAAACAATAAACGCAGCAGAGAAAACATCTTGGTATGGTGAAATTTTGTGTAGTTTAGTGGGTTTTAGCTATTTTCATTGCCACAACCATGGAGCATGGATTTCCATAATGGAGAACTAGGGAAAATTGCTACCTTACTTGATTAAAACTCATGCAGCCTTTCAGTTCAGGGACTAGATTTGAGTTCCCTGACCCTCTATGAAAACACAAAGCTAGAAGGTAGGAGACAGGCTCTGCAAGTCCTCACTCTTGGGTCACTGCCATGGATGGAGCCGGGATACTGAAAACATTTGAGAGAAAACATCTCAGAAATGTTTTAACACCCTTACTTGTGGATTAGAAAGGAGAAAAATAGAAGTAATTAAGTATTTCTTTACCTCTATTATCAACAAGGTAGCTAATCTGAAAAGCAGAACCTCTACAAACCTCCTCAAAACCAGCAGGCTTTCACATCCAAGTTTTGTTTGGGATGTAGCTCTGTGTATCAGCAATTGATACTTCAGCTTTTGATTGATCCAACAAAGAATCATTGCTGCACAACAAAGCAAACAGTGGCTAACCCAAAGATTGATCCTGGAAAAGCAAAGCATGAAGGAAGAGTGAGCAGAATACTGTCCTCTGTGCTCCTGAGGCACAGGAGGGAGGGAATCAGGAGCTGGAGAATCCTACCAAACTCAAGAGAAACAGCTGGAGGATTTTTTTTGATTTGATTTGAAAGGATCAAAGCACCCTAGTAAAGCTGGAAGAACCTGTAAAAGATGCCCCAGCTCAACTAGGCAGCATCATTGACACCCAAAACATTCCATCAAGTGGTTCACTTGATGCTAAAGCCCTTGGCTGACAAACCCTGGAAACACTGCAGGGAAAAGCAGGGCCACTCTTCCCTCTGTCCTGAGCTCTAGACAGTTCTGACAGGTCTCTGGGACACCCCACCAATCCTTTTCCATCTCATCACCCACTGGAGTGCCTTTTGCTTTCAGCCTCTCTGATTATTCCAGTTTGAGGCACAGGTCTGGAGAGTTTGATTCTTTCAGCTCTGATGCCAACTTGAGATCTCAAAGACAACCATTAGTTTGTCTTTCTGGTGCTGCCAACTAACGTGACCTGTAGCAAAGGCTCTCCTCTGCTTTTTATTTCCTATGAAGCCTGCTCAGTTACTGCATTTTAGTACAGTCTTCAAATGTATTCCTGGAGGGCACAAAGAGGCATCTCTGGTGGGAATCCCAGCAGCTTTTTCCATGGCCACGTTAAGCAGCAGTTGCTATCACACAGTTGCTATCACAGGAAAAACATCACATCCCTTCACATCTTACTTATTACTAACCCACTGCCTCAGAAAACCTACAGTTAACACATGGTTACCCAAGGCTGTTTCTGAAGTTTTTCTGCTTCATTTTCAGGGATATTGCTTAAGAGAAGCTGTTCTTCACTTTGGGTGGGTGGTGACAGGACATAGAAGCAAAGATCAGCAATTCTCACCTTGCATCACTCAGCACCTGAATACAGTGTGACTGGAGAACAAGCCCCAGGTGTTAAAACACGTGTGTTGTGGTAATTTAACTAATGAAGAAAAGATTTTTTTCTGTATGTGTGTGAGAAAGCAATGGAGGGAGTGAGCAGGCAGGCAGGCAGAATAAGCAATGCTTCCATAAATAATGTAGGTTCAAGTACTATTACAAATTCTAAAATATATTTTATCAAAAATATTTGTATTATTCTAGCCTCAAATACTCCTAAAACAGCGTAGTTGCTACTTCAGTAGATGGTTTATATAGATTAAAGCACTTACAGACATCACATAAATACATTCTTATCTATTAATAAAATTTTACAAAATTCTAGTCCTCTAAACTTCATAAACATAGAAAAAAACCCTCTCCTTCTAGAACTAATTTACAAGATTATCTTTAATTACATTTACTGAGCGCATGGGACATGTTAAAACACCCAGATTGTAATTTATTTTTTTTTTCCAAAGACATCTCTGGCTAGTAGCTGGGGTTATGATGAACAACTGTGATCATTACAATTCAGTATGAAGTTATCTCTCTCTATGGCTTCATTTATGTTCTTTAAAACAAAGTAATGGGAGTGTTATAATCTAAATAGATCCCTTGCTTTTTATGGCTTCGGTTTTTAATGTATTCCTATTTAAGGAAAAACAACATTTTTCTTTGAAATAAAATAGTTTGTGTTTTGACTTCTGAGGCAGCATGGTAATCTACAAGGAGATAAGGATACCTGGTACCTAATTACATTCTACCTGTCAAAACACAGTTGTTTAAGTGTAGGGTGTAAACACTAACCACATTAGAATGTCTAGTGCAGTGTCATTTAGGCACCCAATTCCTGTTGGAAGAAATGTCCCAGAAAGTTGCTTTGAACAGACTGCCACCCCTCTGCAGAGCATCTTTCATCAGTTCCTCCCATTCACTGCACTGCAATCATACTGATCAACAGGACAAGAGAAGAAAAAACTTTAAGATGGAAGCTAAAAATCTAGAAAATTATCAATTTTTTTTCACTTTCTCAGCTCCTTCCATCTTTCTATTAGAAAATGATTTTACTACAGTCAGTGTAACATTAATGAACACATATTAATCCCCTCCATGAGTATATTTGCTAGATATTCAGAGAAATAATAGTGTATTATTTCTGATTACATGCAATAAACAACCAAGTACTAAACATACTTAAGTAGAAAGCATGGACCAAAAAAAAAAAAACCAAGAACCCAAACAATATGTGAGCATTCCAACTTTTTCTCCTTCAAATGCATCAAAATACAACTTTCTCTTTTAACTAGCTCTGACATACCCTATCAGCACACACTCCTGCCATAAAGCCATCTTCTCATTTTCAGCCCCAGTCTTTGTGCCATTATCTAGTGCAGATAAACAAACACCTGCCACCAGTTAGCACCCATCTGATAACAACCTTGCACTGATAAGGCTGCAATCAATTCTCATCAAACCTTGCTCCAAGGTGATTTCCTGATGCTGTGACTGTCACTCCGGAGTGCAGTCACACTGGGAAAACTTGGCTTCAAGTGCTGGTCACCAGCCAGCACACTGTGCTGTTATTCAACACTCAAACTCTCATTTCA
The DNA here is from genome assembly GCA_025447755.1 of Corythornis vintsioides. Lineage (NCBI taxonomy): Eukaryota > Metazoa > Chordata > Aves > Coraciiformes > Alcedinidae > Corythornis > Corythornis vintsioides. The sequence goes on along the minus strand of JAOEGS010018010.1, from coordinate 39,551 downwards.
TGTTCCTTCCTCTTGTCCTCTACTCAAAATCACATTACCTTATTACATAGAGTTTTCTATATGCTCTATAAGGAGAAACTTTTCTAAAGAAAAGAATAAATCCCTGGGTTGGTTTTTTGTTTTGATGGACCCAAATACCATCATACTTTGAGTTTTTGCAGTTCTCTGTGTTCACAGCAGGTCTTTCATGAGTTGCCTTATGATCACCCTGGGTGGTGACCAGTTCACCAAGCAGCCCTTGCCACTGGTCCCAGCTAGCATTTCCCAACAGCTTCACCCTAATTGTAGTTGCCTTCTGGTTGTCTCGTATTTCTCTCCCATGTGTGGGACTTACCAGCCACTTGCAGGGTCCTTTTTGTGAAAAGCTGCCACAAAACCCCTCTCAGAAAGACACAGACAAATGAACCTGTGAGGCCACTTGGATATTCCTCTTGGGATGATTCTCTTACACAGTATTTACTGGGTAGAACATGAAACATTAGACATTTTCGAGGAGACATTCAAGCTGAAAAGATGATTTAACTGCAGTCAGATGATTAGGAATTATGTAGTACAGAGGCAGAAAAGACAGCTAGTCACAGAAACTAGAATGAAATACTTGTTTCATTACAACACTTCCCCATTATTTAAGAAAAATATTCCTGTCAGCATAAAGGTCCAGCAGTAGAAATAAAATTTGCATATTATATATATCTAAATTGAAAAGCACAATATGTGTGGAAACCCCCATATGTATATTATTCCTTATTCATTAAAGGATAAAAAAACCTTTTACTCTGCAATTTGGAAATAATCTGTCTTACAGTGACAGGAGTTTGATGAAGAGATATCATGGAAACTAAAGCACATTGTTCCAGCTCCTGGTCTCAGATATAATGCACCTGCTATGTACAGGCATCATTTTATCTCCATGAGAGAGAGCTTCCCTAGAACAAGATACTGCAACTATCAATTGTAGTGTCAACCTGTATTCCTTTTAGGTAGGACAGCAACTCTAGCAATAAAAAGAAACCCCAATTTTCTAACCAGGGGGACTATTCAGTGCCTGCTACAAGGAGATGAGATCTAAGAACAATCAGCTTCAGTCAGCATCTCTGACAAGAGGCATCTCCACCTCAGCATGCAAGTTGCTTTGACAGAGCTCACCCTTTAAAAACAAAATTATCACTTATTAACAACCCACCCCTGCTGTTTGATCATAAATCTACAACAGTAAAAGAAGAGAACTCACTTTTTGAGTCAAAAACTTCCAGAGCTATTGAGAAGGAATTGTGCATGCAATCCTACCTGTGTAAGTAACTTCAGGATATCAGAGGCTCCTCTCCTCAATAAATAGTTTTGGATGGTGTAAAGCAGAGACTTCAACCAGGGTTCTCCTTCTACTGCCTTCAGCCCCCCAGCCAGAAGCTGTTTACAAAGTTCTCACCTACACCACCTAACCATGAGTGGGGAATGAGCTTTTCTGCTTAAAAGGCAACACTTGTTTTACCAGCTGACCTGAGGGAAATTCCTACACAGCAGACTATACATGACTGACAAATTAAGGTGATGTTACCAAAGCTGTTTAAAAGAGAGAGGGGATGATGAAATGTGCATCTTGTTTTGGAGTTTAAACTATTAAAAGTAAGGAAGAAGAGGACACCCAGAGTAGTCTGGAAAGACAGAGAAGCCTAATTTACCCCATTAATCACAGGCAGCCTGCTCCTATGGAGGTCAGTGTTGGCTACAGCAACCCATGGGCTGCGTTACCAGTACAATTTTGCAGCAAAAATTTCCCTTCCTGTATGAATCAAAATGATGTTTCTGAATCACGTGCTTGTTTATTCCTCAATCCTATACTGATGAAGAAACAGGAATCTGAATTTACTGAACTTGTTAGTAAGATAATGATGCCTAATGAAATCAAACTGGATTCCACATCCTGACTACAGCCCTAGTGTATTGACATAACCTCAAGACATGTTAAATAAGCACAAATTGTTTTATAATCCCCTAGTTTAATACATTAATTTCTACAATAAAGCAGGATAACTGAAACTGGATACCTAAAAAAAAAAAAAAAGAAAAAGAAACCTTATAAAAATTTAATGTTTCCATTGATGATTACTCACAAAAATCTCTGTTTTGTGAGCCATTTCCCTTGTGTTGTCAAATACATGGACCAGGTTTGTCAATAAATCTGAAATCAAGACAGAATTTTACCACTCAGCTTCTCTTCAGTCACTGAAAATAATCATTCCGAAAAAGACCCAGGAAGACACTGTGTGATGGTTGACTAAACAGCAAATAAAAGAACCTGGACCAGAATATTCACCTTATTTCTTGACAGCAGGGAACAGTAAGAAGCCAAAAGCCATGAACTCTATTCTCCCTGCAATACATGTATCCTTTTCCCATCTGAATTCATGAAAATGATATAGTCACACACAGGGAAAAACTGCAGTCCCAAGCAGTTCATCAGAAAGGCAACATCATTACCTAAAACTGCAGCATCAATAATAAACTGCATCCAAAACCACAATGAAAAGTCAGTAATTCCTTATTATGTTCTAAAAATGAGAATTCTCTGCATATGTGATCACCAGTTAAAATCAGAACAACTGTATTGATAAGAATCTGGCTTTCTGACTTCACACTCCTCATCATCTGCATGTTTCAGCAGTCTTTAGGAGAGGACAGAGTCAGCAGGTCTCCAGCCTCATCCAATATACATTCTGGCAGCCTACAATCAATACACTAAGATTTGTCTGCCAGCTTCTTCATCCTCCTTCCCATTTGCTCCCAACTCTGGCCTCACCCTGAAGTTTCCTGCACCTGCTACTGTCTGAAAAATTTGTACTCCTCCAGGTTACAAACGACTTAAAGCTCTCCAGCAAACGAAGGGAAGAAGTTCTCCTTTCTGGCCAGCCCAGAACCAAGTGTTCGTGTGCAAGCAGCACCTTGGCAGCAGCACTTGGAGTGGGTTCACAGCTCCATCTGCTCCATCTGTTCTTAGCACCCCCAGCCAAGGCTGCAGCTCACTGTCCAGCCTGCCAGGGGAACTGTCTGACCATGCCTGTGGTAAGGAAGGAGATGCTGGAAGTTTTACAGTGCACAGTCATTTTGCATATCCCCCCCAAGAGAAAATACACACATATATATATGTATAGCTGCACAGAAGAGCATCTTCATGCATTGTTCCCCCTGTAGTTTTATAAGAAGCTTAGGAATGACCTGACACTTAAGTTTCCTGATGCTATGATGCAGGACCTGTCTAGAGATCATAAAACTTGCTTCTAAAAGACCAAACAGAATAACAACAAATCCCAATCAAACAAACAAACAACAAAAAAACAACCAACCAAAACCAAAATTCAAAAAAACCAACAAAACCAATTAAAAAGACCCCCCAAAAAAACCCCACAAAAACCCAAAACAAAAGCAAACCACCCAAACAAATAACCATTCAAGCAGCAGAAATCTGCATAGCTCTTGTTATTAATTTAGATTATTAGTTACTAGCAGTAACTGAAAGGTGCTTTGGAGGTAGCAGGTGATAGCAAGGGTGCCCTACATTGTCTCCTGTGGAGGCAGGGAATAGTTTGCTGAACCTCTTCCACACATGCAGGAAATTCTCCATTGCCCTTAAGGGATTTATCTAATTATTCTCCACTTCTCCCACAAGCTAAAGGAAAGAACTAAATGAGCAGTCCTCATTCTCCCAGGATTTTGGGGTCTGCAACTCTGTCTAACCACGAGACTAAGTTAACCACTGCTTGAAACTTCTCACTGTGCACCAAAGCAAAGGTCAGGCACAAACCTGGTTTTAAATCACCTTTTTTTACACTATTATCTTTCAGGACACTCCCTATGGTTGCCATTTTTTATGACCTTATCAGTACTGTCTTTTCATCAGAGTAAATTCTCCTCATTTCTACTGGCATGGTCAATCTAGTCTGAAATTGTCCTCATTATCTCAGTGCGTGCAACCCCCCACTGCATGGAATTAGGCATATGGAACAAGGATTCTGTACAGCATTCAAACTGCAACTATTTTTACCTCTGGAGAAGCTTCAAAACAGAAATATTGCAAACTGATGGCATTGCAGCATGGTCGTGGCTGTGCTCAATTATAACAAGATTTAGCAAATGCTCTTTTCCATTGGAAACTCTGGTAATGGTCTTTCAGCTACTTGGATAATTCCACAATTCCTCTGTGTAATTCAGGTAACACACACAAAGTTTGCAGCAGCATGAAACTTTAAAGCTGATAATCATGGCATATATAAATAACAATATTATTATATTAGACAGCTTGTATTTCTGTCACTAGATATCCAAGGCATCTACTGGCAATCAATTCTATTTTCACTCTTAATTTGGGGTGCTGTTGCAATTTCTCTTTTCCAAAACCAAATTAAGCTTATGCATCATACACCACTCAAAATTATTTTATCTAGCCTGGAGTTAGTCTGATTTGTTCCATATCTAGAGTGAGTATTTTTCTCCTAATACTTCTCCTGGGAATCTTTAAGCAAGAAAGATAATTTCAGTTATGATTGCCTCACTATACTACCAACACCAAATATTGTTGGCTCTTGATACTTATTCTGAAAAAAAAAGAAAAATAATAACAATAAAACCCCATTACTATTGGAAAAAATAGAGGGTTGGGTTTTTTTTCAAACTAATGTATCAGTTCTGACAATTTTGTTATTTATAAATAAGTTGAAATCATTTCTATCAAAAGTGAGACAAATTAAATCACGGGCTGAAACAAAGCAGAGTATGCTTAGTTATGAAAAACCCTCCAACATCAAATATGTGTGTCAGGTATTCCTTAGGAATTATGAGTTCTTCAGGGTCTGTTTGGAACATTTTAGAAAACACATGTGACAAGCAGGAGCAGTTTGCTTTGGATTAGCAATTCATTGGCTGGGGTTTGTTTCTGTATGGGGTGTTGCTTACTTAGGTAAGAGAACATATTTGTGCACCTTTCATTCCTATTTCATGCACCTGATAAGGCTGCAGCTTTTCTGCTTAGCAGAGCTCGTTTGCTGGGAGAGGAGAGGGAAGCTGGGAGGAAAAAAAAGTTATCCTGGAGTTTTTTAGAGGCACTTTGAGGAGGCATTTTTGATTTTTTTTCCATAAAGAAGCTTCTCCAGGAGGCATCCTGGAGGAAGGAGTCACAGTAACTATCCTTTCCCTATGAACTCCATAAATTCCAGCCCCTGAAATGAATACAAACACAAATGATCTGAGACACTGGAACAGACAGATCACCTGGGGTTGTTTCTCTCTGCAGTGTTGTTGGCAGGCAGCTGGGCAGCTCTGCTCCCTGCAGCTTGCTACATCTGCAGGTCCTCTGCCCTTTCTCTCCATGGGCTGCCAGGTCAGCTCCGCTGCCCTCTCTGCTGACAGGATGATGCTCCTCCTCCTCCTCTCCTGCTGCCAAGCTGCCTCTGCCTGTCGCAGAGCTGGCGGATGATTCCTGTCTCTCAGTTACAAGTCCCACGCCCCACTTACAGGGTCTCCTCTCCTCTGTGCTCTTCGTTGTCCCTGCTGCCTGCCTGTTAGCCCCAGTGCCAGTCACTGACCGGGTGGCTCTGAAGGGACTGTGCTGATCCCTGGGGCTGGGACACAGACCCTCCCTCCTTTTGCAGCCTCAGCTTCCTGAGTGATGCACTCAAGGTTACCAAACGAAGGGCTAACAAGGAATCAAACTAAGTTTCCTCCAGTCCTGGATCTCAAATCAGTGTCTGGGACAGCCTAGGCACCTGTGGAGACTCACAGGAACCCATGTAGTTGGCACTGTGACTCTCACCACCCGCATTAACCCACTGCTGGACCAGGTGTTATCCTAACACTTCCTCATCAGCAGCCTGCAGATCCATCACCTGGGTGGGTGAAGGGGAGTGGAGTTTGATGACAAGTGAAGTGGTGAGTTTTGATCAGAAACCTGTAGTGAACTCTGCAGATGCAGTGATCAAATAGTTTGCTGACACATTCCTGTGAGAAAGGCAGGCAAAATAATTCTGAAAAGCTTAAAACTTCATCTCGACAGAAAATAGAAGGGTTTTGATTTATTAAATTCAACCATGTTATAACTTTATTTCCACACACAATATTATGCTCCCTGATCATCTTGCTAATTCTGTAGAATTCAACTGAAAAATTCAACTGAATTCATTTCAACTGGTTTGATGCTTATGTAAACTTTTTTTTTTTCCCAACAGCATGACAGCAATTGCTGTGTTTTAAAAACTGCACTGAAATGACTTCAGTAGCTGTCCAAACCCTTCATTTTACATTTTATAGACCAATGAAAATCCACTGCTAGAAAAAGTCAGGCCAAACACTTTCCACTGCTTTTAAACTCCAGCCACAGGGATCTGTTGGAGCTCAGCTAAAGTGAGAAAAAGGGGCTAAGGGATTTCACAGCTACTGTAAGAATTCTGTTTGTTTTCCCTGGACATGATACAGCTACTGCCCCAGAAAACATGTGACAGTTATTTTTTTCCAAGTTCTGAAGAGCATCCTGAATCACTGAAACAAAACCCTTGGGAGGAATGACCATGGGCCAAAAAATTCCACAGAGTGGGAATGATTTTGGTAAGGCTGTGGCCAGACGTTATTAATTCTTCTAGTGTTCATTGTAATGATGCAATAATGAAGAACTAATGTGTTATTAATGAGGTGGTAATGCTATATATACTTCACAGATATTCCATTATAATTGGCCAATCAATGTACCATTGTTTTAAATTGTTAATTTGGTTTTAAGAGGCAGTGTAACATCAGTTAACAAATGTAGATTTAAGGCAGGCTGAGGCCAGCTATTTTCCAACGACCTTCTAGGCTCTTTTGAGAAGCTTTGCCAACTTATTCAATTACAAAGTGAGAAAGCAGAGCAGTTTCAAAACAATTATAAAAGCTGCCAATAAATCTCATTCAACTCTTCTTGCTTAAGAACAAGGTCAGCAACGAGAGAAAAATAGTTCCTTTGAATCCCAGTATGCTGCTTTTTAATTTAAGGGGAGTAGCTCCAAATCACAAAAACAAGCTTCCTATTAATGTGGGCACCTTGAGACCTCCCCAGTAGGCTTCATTTTTAAAGCAACTGTGGGTTTTCCTGAAATGTTGGTCTTCTAAAGAACTCTCAGATTTGGCAGCCACATTTAGTGGCATTTCAATATACGATTTTTTTATTATGAGGATTATTCTTACTGTGGGATTGTCAAATTACTAATTGAATTAATTAATTGTCATTAATTTAAAAAAGAATATGTTTAAATTGCTTAAAGTTGTTAGAGGGAATTCTTTCTATTAACTTTAGACTTACAAGGTGGTGGGGTGTTTTTTTTTTATAATGAAGGGAACTGAAGTTTCTCTCCAAAGAAAATGACAAGTCTTTCAAGTTTGACTTTATAATAAATCTTACAAGCATTTTACATATGGTGCTTAAGAAACCCACATATAGTCTTCTATAAAGCAGTTATCTCAGATGTAAGATTTTACCACCATAGTAAAATCCTTCCTTATTACCCTATACTAAAGCTGCCCAAATAACACTTTGAAATCTGGTGTTCAAAGAAGATCTTTCCGTGGAAGTAATAGGTAGTATAAATTCAAGTTCTGTTCTGAACCTTATAAAAAAATTTCATTTACACATTTCTGTTAACCAGTATGTAAAGTCAGTCTAGAAAAAAATAAAAAAATAGACTTGTTACTCTCACATCTGAAGTATAAAATGAGCCAATTTGCTCATTTCCTATATTCAATAGAAATATTTACATATTATATAGGTAGAAAAGCATTTCTAATTAAATCACTAAGCATGGCAAAACTGGGAGGAGAAAGCCCAGCCTGGGCTACTCCTCTGCTGCTGGGCACCCGAGAAACACGCAGATGGATGAGGCCAGTGCTGGTAGCAAAGGACACTAAAACTGCCCCTCATCCCATGTTTTTGTTCCAGCTTTCCTTGGGGAATAGAAATTCTCATGTTCTTCAAGTAAATACATCTGCTTGCCTTGTTATTAATATTCTTCTCCTAGCTACACCAACAAAAAGCCCCAAGGAAGAGTGAAAAGAAGTGGATGAGCAGGATCTCAATCTGCCCTCAACTAGAAATAAATCCCATGGAGCAGGGTGTTGGATCTCCTGTCACCCACACCCCAAAATACAAGACCCACTGTCCTCAGCTCTGAGCACTGATTGTCAGGAGGTTGCTGTTTCCATAATATAAAGTGTCTTCCCTTTAACAAATCAAATCCTAATGCTAATTGAAAGGATTTCCAGTCTTTCTTTTCCCTTGTGCTTTCATGGTCACAGAACTTCACAAGGGCCTGGACGCTGCTCTTCTCTCCTGAGATGCAGAAGCAGCCACAGTGCTGTTACAATATTGTGCTATTTTGTTTTTCCCACTAAGCAAACTCCATTGAACCCAATGGATAGAGCAGGCATCCCATAAATTCTAAACACACTTTGCATCACAAAGCCAAGACAGAACTGCCAGAGCAGTGCTCTAGTCACACAGAGCACCCCAGCACCCCTTCTGTCTGACACCAGAGGCTTTGGACACGCTCTCCAGTGGACAGCAATTCCATCTCATTGGCTTCTCTCTTTTGCCACTTGATTCCAATCATTTCAGGACCATCACAGGTTTTGCTGGAAGACAGGAATGCAGAAAAAGGTTTTCTTTCCTCCCCCCTTGCATCAATCCCATGAGCAGAAAGAGGTGAAGAACCAACTGGTCACCTTGCCCCATGTGGGCAGTGCAGCACCCCAGACACCCTGTTAGTTCAAGGACATTTGTGTAAGTGAAAGGAAGTGCAAAGTGAAAACAATAATGCAAAAAGTGGCCAAATGACTACTGACAGTGATGGTTTTCAGTATTTTTCTAGAGCATCATCCTGCACTTCTGGACTAGACCTGTGAGGCCGTATCTCTGAAATACAAGTTGCCCAGATTCCCCCAAAGAACTTCTCCCTTAAAAATTGCTACAGGAATAATAGTAAAAAATCATCATTTTCCACATCAGATAATTTTTAAAACACTAATTTCAGTATTTCTGAATTAAACATCTCAGGGGAGTGTATAATTTCCTATTCCTATTGGGTACAGCTGGATGGAATCCCTGAAGCTGATTACCTACTTCAAACTTTTACATTAGCTATGTAACTATTCCAAGAATAAACTGTATTTTTTTTTTCCTTTCCTCTCTTATTTCTCTTCTGGCTCCAGACAGCTGTAGTCCTGAGTTGGTTTTTTTTCCACTCACAAAGTTGATTTTTATTTAATTTGTGGTGTTTCAGTGAGCTCACACATTGTCAGACCTGCTTGGGAAATTATATTAATTTATCAGCTACCAGAAGCATTAAAGCCTCCCCACATCATCGTGTCAGTGTGCCCCAGTCCAGTGGAAAGCAAACAGTCCTGGGGGATGACTGGGATGGGAGGGGTAGGGGAAAAATTGAGAGAGTGGGGAAAAAAAGTAAATAAGTGGTCAGAAATATATGGTGCTTGCCAGCTAGACACCTCTCACGTAAGACTTGTAATTGATTTTGAGGCAACCATCAATTAAATAAACAAAAGTCTCAGCCTACGTCCACCTAGAAAATTATTCCAGCATTTTTCAGAGAATAGGACCTAAATCTACCATTTTTCTCTGGCTTCTCTTACTTTTCATTCCAACAGACAGCTACAGAAAGAGATACAGCATGGAAATCAGGCCCATTACATGCATTTTAAACACTAAATCTGACTTTAAGGCAATCAGGGTTATGGTTTTCTTCATATGTAAAAATCCTACCCCATTAAAAAGTTTGCAAGGTTTCAGCAACAACAAAATTACCACTAATTTATGAAAACTCTGTTAGTGCCTGCAAACCTTTATCGTAAATTATGCATGTGAGCATGGAAATGCTAATGAAAAGAGGATTTCATTTACAAATGATTAGTACAAATTCAGCAGTCACTATAGTTCTGCTGGCCTAATTTATTTCCTTGGAGAACATGCTGTTTTCCAGGTTTGGGCCATTTATTTCTAGACTGCTGAACATCAACGTCTCAGGCTTGAATGTCAGATTATCTTTTTATCCAAAGAAATGTTCCCTCGCTTTTTAGAAGGTTTTAGTTACACGAAGTCCTCGGGCTCTGAGTTAACTCTTCTGATTAAAACATTTGTAGTAGGGCTGCAATACAAATGATGCCCTTTCATACAGAAGGAATTGCCAAAATTACTGCTGATCTCTAAGATTTCCACTAATGTGTAGGAGAATATACATAAAATCACCTTCATCAGAGCTTAGCACAGATTTCTTTTCACTCAGCATGAAACTTTTCTGGGTTTTTTCCTCACTTTGATAAGGCTTTTGCTGGGGTTTAGACCTCCCTGGAAAAAGGAAAATCAGTAAAGTCAGAATTAAAAAATTATTCTACAGGTCTCTCAAAAAAAAGATGTGAAGAATCCATAGTGCAAGACTTAATCATGATTTTCTTTTGCCCAAAGATCCAAAAATCTATGTATAAAATAGATCAAATTAGAAATGAAAGTATGGGGTTCTAGAGAGATATAAAAAGCATTCTCTAGAATTCACTTCAAGGTTTCTTATTAAATAGGTTTCTTATTAAATAGAGATTGTGGATCTTCTATGTGTTTGTTAGTGGTGGTGATGCTTTGGATTTTCTGAGAAGCAGATAAGTAGAAACAACATTTTCTTCTACACAAAAATCTGCTACCTCCTCTTAAATGTGTAAAATATTCTATCCTGTGAATGAAATTCAGATGCAAAATGAGACTTTTGTCTGTGTTTTTTTACAAGCTCAGGAGATTGCTGACGTCTAAAGTTTGGTCTAGTCAATAAAAATATTTGCAAGCCTGGAACCCCTGAAAAATCAGATCATTATTGGTTCTAATTGTGCCCTGAAAAACAGGCCACACAGCAATCCAGATGCCTCCAGGAGCAGTGAACAGTACATCCCTAAGCCTTGGAAAACAGACTTCCTTGAAGCCAATGATTTCTAATTGCACAATCTACCCAAATCAAATCCATACACAATCTGCAATGCACATTCTGCCTTTGACAGCTTTATTTCTTCATTAAACATTTATGTTAGATGGCTTTTAGCATCCCAGTCCATTACATTCATCTAAACTTGGCTAGGAAATTAACAGCTTAAGTAGTCCCATATTTTACCATATTAACCTCTCTTTGGAATTTCACTGAGCAGATGTGATAAAACCAGACCTGAATTGTGCATTTCAAAATTGAATTTTAAAAGTGCTTTTGCTCACATTATTTGTTTAGGTTTTTTTTCCTATTATGATATGGCATGGCTCCTTTCTCTGGTAACTTGGTAGCAGCAAATTGATTATAATCACTCAACCTAAAATGGGATTTCTTTTCTAAGGAAATAAGAACATGACTGTTGGGAAGGGTTTAGCTATCAAATTAACATTGTAACTTGCTTGGAAACTATTTCCTACCAAACAGTGTATGGAAAGATTTCCAGGAAACTCATGCTATCTATAGTACTTTAAATAGCATTTAGAAACAATTATTCATCCACTTGTAATTTCTTTTTCTATTAGCTAAATGCAACTACTGCAAATCTAACTAAGTGAAGGAGCAGAGATGCAGGGAGGGACTGAAATATTTCCTATCATTTGATGATGGGAATGATCAGAATTTACCCTACAATAGCTCCTAAGCTTTAAAAAGGATAACAATTAAAATCTTCAGCCTTTTCAATCATTCACTATATGAAATTATACCAGGGAGCTATTCACACTGACATTCTGATGAGGTACATGCAACGTGCCTGCCTGAAAAGAAATCCAAAATGGAACTGTATGTTGTGCATAAGGAATTGGAGAAATCTGGGAGATCATCTAGCAAACTTACTCCAAGAGAATCTCCTTCTTAGGGGACTGCTGTTTTTTAAGGACATGGTGAAAACTTGCCAAGGTGAAACTGCCATTTCAAATGGAATGCTCTCTGATGATCACTTCAAATATCCCTCAGCTTACTTCGGTGATACTATCCCATACAAACAATGCACACCTAGAGAAAAGACTGGTATTGGCACAGAACACTGTGCACAAGTCTCTCTTTTCAATCACATTTAAAGGCACATTGTGCACAAGTGTCTTTTTTCTCAGTTAAGTTTATAAACGTAGGTGCCTGTGAGCATCTCCCTGTCCCACGATGTAAATCGTTGTTTTTAGGGGCAATGTTTCTTTTCCCCAGCAGCTGCCATAGCTAACACAGCCTGAGCCCCCTGCTGCCTGGCCAGACACAAACCTTCATTATCTTCACAAACTCCAACCAGATGGCTCAGGAGCTTCTCAGAGAAACAGTAAGAAAACAAAAGCAGGTATGCAACAACTTATCAGAAGGACAAATTATGAGGGCAGATAAAGAAAATCTGAAAGCTTGGAAGTACAAATGATTTGTTCCCTAGGAGAGCATGACCTCAGTCATCTGTCTTTCCTTCTTTCTTACTAGTCCTCCTTTTCTCTGGAAATCTACACCTTGCTTTCAGCCACACACACCCATACAAATCTTTTGTTGTTGTTTGCTAACAAAATAATAATAATAATAATAAAAAATAATAATATAATAATAATAAATAATAATAATATATTATAATCTACCAATAT
>JAOEGS010018010.1:0-25580 GCA_025447755.1 Corythornis vintsioides | reverse complement strand
TCCAACCCCCCTGCCCGAGCAGGATCACCTAGACCAAGTCACCCAGGAACAGATCCAGGTGGGTCTTAAGTGTCTCTTTAGCTGTACATTAGAAACGGTTTAAATCAAAGCTAGCAAAGATTTCACCCCTAGTTACATCCCATGTGTCACTGAACTTTGCATCAACTCAGTGTCTTTAGAATGTTCACAAGTGTGTCTAACACAGAACATAATCCCCTTGTGCTGGTAAAGTATTTATTAAATGCTTGTCTGAAGGGAAGGATGGAGGAGTGAAGGAGACATTAAAAGCCTCCAGGAAATGCATCCTAGTGGATTGCTTTCTGCTTTGCCTGAATTCCAGCTAAGATTAGTGAGCATGACCTGACTGAACTGTGCAAGACTGAACAAGCTATCATACCTGCAGCTACAAGATTGACAAAAAGAGACAGTTTTCTCCTCTTCTTCTCCCCCAGCAAACACACCCCTCTGCTGGAAAGTGGCCCCTTAGCCAGAATGCAGATGGGGGAATGCACTTGTCCCGTGCAGAGGGCAAATACCAGGGTGGCTTTGTGAGAAATGGAGAAGATCCTGGGAAAGCTTGTAAATCCTCACCAAAATACTGGTAAGTTTGTTCTTCGCCTTAATTCATCTAACAAACAGCACTCCGAGGGCCAGAACAGGCTGCTGAGTGAACTGTAAACATGCTTGGCAGCTATTTTGGCCCAATATTTGCTGAATTTCTCAGAGTTTGCCACTTGCATGTTTAATTTTGCACTTCTCCGGGGGAGCTTCCCTTGTTCAGCAGCAGGGTAGAACAGTGCTTGGGGTGGTGTCTGATTTCTCCTCATACAGCCTGTTATACAACAGAATTTGAATTAAGTGGTGTGACTGCCTGAGAAAACACCCTTCTCTAGCTTTGCACAAGTTCTGGAGGTGCTGCTGCCTTCACTCCTAGCACAGAAACTGTACCTGGAAGTACATGGTCAAGGCTTGAATCATCTGGGGCAATAGTGCAAGCTGCTTCTGCTCAGTTCTTCTCTCTCTGGGTATTGAACCAAAATTAACAGCTGCAAATGGCACACAGAATTCAGAGAGAGAAAAAAAAAAAGAGAACCTTTTAGAAAAATCCAGTTTTGTTTTGATCCTTTTGCTGAGGAGGGCTGGGATAAAATCTTCACTGCCTACTGCAGGAATCAGAAGCCTGTTTTGCTTATATAATGCAACATGCCTTTATTAGTATTACATTTGGCTTGTAAAAAAAGACTTGGATTAGAGTTGGAATATAACTGATAAAAATTTCAGTTATCTAGACCCATTATTCAACAAATGCACAGAGGAAAAAAAACACAGCACTGTGTATACTAATCTGATTAGCAGAAAAGCTTCTATATTTTTTCCATCTGTTTTTTCTAGTGCCAGATTTTTCACTAGGAAGGTCTTAAAACTTGGAAGAAAAAAAACCAACCACCCCAGGGCAGTGATCACAACTGGCAGTGGGGCTACAGTAGTATCCTTGAAATAAGAAACAAAAAAGTGCAAAATGCCTTTATTGAGAACTTTACAGAGGGGTCCAGCAAGATACTTATCAATTTCCCTCTGTGGACAGTCCCAGCACAATAAATATATATATATATACACACCTATATCTCTGTAAATTATGACATTATTAAAGAGGAAAAAGAAAAATTAGAAATACTCCAAGATTTTCTCTTAAATTTTTTTCATCTCAACACCTGAGTTTAGTGAAATAGAGACAAGAGACTATTGAGAGAAGTTTCAAAGCCTCTCTGCTCTATAAGAAAACCTAATGAACTTGATTTTTAATCTTACTTTTTTGAAAAAAAAAAAAGTGATTTCATGTTTAATTTTTGCTTTTTCATACTAAATGGCTGAAAGAGCTTATAAAGAAAAAAAAAATCCCTAACCTAAATTGGGAGCAATCACCATGTTTTATTAACTGTGAGGATTATCTTCTAGAGAGCAATCACAAAACTATTGAATATTTTACTTTTCTCATCTGTGATCTTTTCTTCTGTCTCATTAGAAAACAAGCTGCTGAATAAATCACTCAGTGCCCAATTCTGTACATTCAGCTCCCATTAAACACATTGTGAGAGAGCTCAGCATCTCAAAGGGACAGGCTTCTCATCAGCCTCACCTTTGCTGCAGTCTCAAGCAGCAAGTTTCTTCTCATCTCCCTATTAGCTTTCTAAATGGCTCTGGTTGGATGAGCCTGGGTGTTCCTTCACTGTGCTGCCACACAGCACACAAGCATCTCTGGATGTTGCCTGTAATTAAATTAAGCCAGCTATTATCTGATAGACACGTTGGGAGATATTTTCTTGAACTCCAAATTAAACACTGGGAGTAAACAACTAGCAAATGAAATTTCCTCAGGAAAAGAAGGGCAGATAAAATTTCCCTCTGAAAATGCCCCGGGTTCCTTTAAATGGGAATACTGCAGCAACTGTTAGCAGGGGAATAAAATCAGAGAAAGCTATTCTGTCCTGTCTGGTTTATTAGGGGAAGAGTTTGGCTTTTATTCTACTAATGCTTATCACTAAGACAGCAGCACAAATCTTTTTGTTATTTTCTTTTTCATCTCTCCCTAGTTTTCACATGAGTTTGATGACTGATTAGCCCCTGGGCTCTGTCAGAATGTGTGGTAGTGCAGTAAGTATAGCTCCAGGAGATGTGTAAACTCATTGTCTGTACCACAGGAGTTGGGATTACATGTAATCCCATTTTCTCTGATCACAGCAGGTGCCAGTAGAGGTACACAACATTTTAAAGAGGGGAATGTGGCTCGAGATGCTGCACTCTGATAATACCTGATGAAGGCACTGGGAAGTGCTCTGTTTGATGCCATGGCTCTGCTCCTCACAGTGCCCTCTGCTTGGGAGCAGCAAGCTGCTGAGATCCCAAGGTCAGTTCCAAAAAGCACAGGCAGTTTTGTTCTAGCTACAAGTATCTTTACAGAACTTTCTTCTTATTTAAATCATTTAGCATGGCTCCATTTGCTGCCAATGGCTGTTTCTGTCCTATACCATGCCCCTCACGAATGCCAAAGCATCTACCACCCCATTTTGACCATGTGCCAGACATTCCCAAGCAGCAAGGTGCAGAGGTGCAAGGCAGGGCTGTCTGCCCTGCAAGCATCCTGCTGCCTGCCACCTTTCCACGTGCCATGGAGGACACAGGCTGCCCAGACAGGCTCTGGAGACTCTCAGAACCCCCCTGGATGTGACACAGGGCAACCTGCTCTAGGAGAACCTACTTGAGCAAGAGTGGTGGGTGAGATAGTCTCCAGAGGTCCCTCCCAGCCCTTTCCATTCTGTGAAACAAGCTCAGCTCAGAACCCCCCACTGGAGCTGTCCCTGTTCCTCAGGTTAGGCACAAATATGCTTTTGCTGGTCAAACTGGAAACACCAGCTATAAAACCATGAAAAACAACCTCTTGGGTGAGGTGATTGGTTGTTGTGTTGGGTCTGCACGTTTCACTTTTGAAACAGCCTGTGAAGCAATTCCAGGGGTGTACTGGAACAAAACAGGAATATACCTTATGATTACTAAAATGGAAAAACTATAAAAGTGAAAAATGTATCTCAGGTTGGAAAAAAAGGGGGGGAAAAAATGAAGAAACATTAAGTTCTGAAGATTCTATTACTTAGGATTACTTCGGAAGCTTGTTTAATTTTTACTTTAGTTTTCACCCTGGGAATTGAGATATCTCTGTTCTGACATCTAATGATGATTGACTCTCTTTTTGCCATGAACCAGGTGCCTGTATCCTACCTAATAAACCACAAAGAAAATATCACAAACATAACCCCCATTTGCAATACACCACTGATATTTTAGCATGTTACTTGGCTTCCAGCAGAGCTTTTATAAAAGAAAGCAGGTATCATGTATTTTAGTTAATTTTAAAGTAGATTAAGAGATGTAATTTGCAGATTGCCAAAGTCCATTAACCTGATGTCCAGTTAACATATGGAGCTGCACCTCTGAGGTAGGCTGAGCCATGAAAGAGGCTAGAAGCATTAATCCAAGGGCTCTGATTAACTGCTCATCCTGTGCAAATAACCCACCCAAAAAACTGCAACTTGACCTATTAAGAAAGCCACAGATTCCAGCAATAATGAACCAGCTCTGAAAGAGGTGAGATACTACGGTTTCTTTTGCAAATAAATCTTGGATTAATATGTTCACTGGAACATATGAAAGCCTGGAAGCTGGTTGCTCAGTCCCAGGCTCTCAGGTTCCAGGAGGAACAGCAGCTGTGCAGAGCCACAGTGACTAACAGCAGCTTCCAGCAGGAGCCTGCACCAGCCTTAAGCTGCAGCACAACACAACTGTAGGCACTTTATTATGTGATGACTGCCCTGCCTTTCTTTTCAGCTTTAAACAACTACATTTTTATTTACACTTTAGTGCTGAGATGATATTTAGCTCTGCTGTAAACAATCCATTTGGAACAGAAAAGAAAAAAAACAGTTGGGAAAAAAAATAATATACAGCTGTCCAGATACGTAATTAAGGTTTCTTGAGACTTGTCGACTAAAATATTTTCCCAAATTTTCTGTATCCCATGAATTTTAGGATGAACAGACACTATAACTCAGCTCACATCTGCTCAACAGCTCTACCAGTCTGAAGTTGAGCAGCTCTCCCACCCCGAAACCATCTTTTTCCTGTCTACCTCCCCTTGGCAGGCTCCTATTTTTAGATGGAGGTAACACAGCATCATTTCTCTCCTGTCACTTGACCTGCTTCACTTGCAGATAATTCTGCTGAAGTCTGAAGGGGATCTTCTCAATGCTTATCAGTAGCTAAACAGCAGGGGTCAAGAGGATGAGGTCATTGGTGCCCAGTGACAGGACATGGGGCACTGGAGACAAACTGGGACACAGCAAGTTCTGCTTAAACAGAAACTGCTTTCTGTGAGGGTCTGGGAGCCTGGCCCAGGCTGCCCAGAGAGGTTGTGGAGTCTCCTTCCCTGGGGACTTTTCACACCCACCTGGATCTGTTCTGTGCTCTGGGTGAACCTGCCTTGGCAGGGTGGTTACCTAGATGATCTCCAAAGGTCCCTTCCAACCATTCCCTGATCCTGTGATTCTGTGACTGGGGAATGGGGGCACCACATGTTCTTACTAAAAGAATGTTGCAAAAGCAATTGCCATTAAATGTTTTCATTAATAAAACATCATTAGGCCCTAAAGAAAAGCTGCAGAGCCAGACGTTAGAACAGCTGGAATTGATAAACCTGAGAAAGAGATTCTGCCCTCATCTTAAGAATTTTAAGGTCTTGGTCTATGAAAATGAAATGGGAACAGTTGAAGAAGAGATCATTTCCAGCTCAATGCTGATGCCACAGAACTTTTACAGCAATTGCAGACTGGGAGCTTACATTTGTTTCCCAGTATCTCTTACCCAGAAAATCACAGCAAGTAAATGTGACAAACCACCTGTAGGATGACAGCTTATAAGATGATAGGTTACTTCTAAATATACTTTCCTGCCAATAATCTAGATTTGACAAATCTTCTTATATTGATCTACACAATTTGATCATTGCTTTCAAAGTAGAATTGATCCAGTAGCAACAGTGTCACTTAAAAATAATGACAAGTGTTAATAGACAGTTAAAAAAAGTTTAAAATAAAATTAAGATGGCAGATTAATCCATAGAGCTTCTTCATTGCACTGCCTTCAGTTAATCACTGGGTGCACTGAGCTGGCAGCTGTGTAATGCAAGTAACATCCCTTAATATCCAGTGTCCTGACAACTGGCATTTTCAGCAGTATGCAGAAATGTGCAATACAAGCTCCTGTGCAGAAGACATGGCACAAGAATGTAAACCTGAATGCAAAGCATTTCTAGAAGGGATTTGCCATACTGAGACCAAGCAGAGCTAATCAAGGCACCTCCAAAAATCTGCAATTTTTTCATGTTAATTTCTAGGAATAAGAGCAGAAAACAAACTGCAAACAGTGGAAACAGTATGAATGAAACAATATGAAATGAACTGAACAGTAGTATCTACACCTAACACGTGGTTTTCATCAATAGACTAGAGCATCTTATAAAGGATGCAGCTACTATTCTTCCCAGCTTGTGGGCAGGGAACAGGGATTGATCAAAGTGTCATGGTCTAACTCCAATCAGCTCCACACAGCCCTCCAGTGGGATGGGGAGAGAGAACTGGAAGAGTAGAAGTGAGAAAACTCATGGGCAGTTTAATAGGCAAAGCAAAAGCTGCAGGCAGTGTGCTCAGCCATGTCCAGGGAGTAGCACCTCACCAGATGGAACTTAGTTAAGAAGACAAATGCCATCACTTTGAGCACCTCTCCCCCTTTGTCCTTTCTACCAGCTTTTCTGTGCTGGTAGTGTCTTCAATTAAATAACTCTACTAACATAATATTAAGGAGTAGCAATATAGAAATAGAAATTGACTGCAGAGAGCAGAGCAGGCACCAGTGGCAATATACCCACCAGCCAGCAATGGGCACAAACTGAGATTACCACTACAGAAATGTGTGTGCTGGGGGAGTGGTGCTGGAGAAGAGGAGGTGAGGGAACCTGCTACTTCACCCTTCCTATCATGGTGAAGATATGTGTCTAATGAAGGCACCCAATCTACCACTTAGTCCATGACCTCTCCTTAGGAAAGCACACTGTGAGAATAACCTGGACTGAACTTACTATTTATCATCTGTTAATACACAGCAAAAATAATTGCAGGTTAAAGAGATTACATGGATATGAGATTAAATAGAAACTAAAGCTAAACTAGCACAACTTAACACATCAAAAGTGGCAGGATATTCATAGAGTATTATATTATAAATATGCACCCTAAGGTGACTTTTCATTGTTAGAAATTGCCAGATTGTCCCCAGAGATACTGGGCAACTGCAAAGAGGAGGCAGCAAATCTCCCAGCTCCTGGGTGACAGAGCTACAGGGATTGTCCAATTAAGAATGGAAGGCAATCTCTCCATCAGGCAGTCTAGCTATTAAGATGCAGTTCACACTATGGATGTGTCTGAGAAGTTTGCAGTCTGTGAAAGCAAAGGTGAAGGTCAAGGAGTAAGCCAGAGAAACCCTGGCTACCTGCAGAGTCTGCAATCAAGATGTGTGGAGTTGATATCTTCTCACATTATTCTCAGCAACGATGGCTTTTCTTCCCACAAACGTGGTCGCTGCACTGCTGATCACCAGGGCTTTGCAGTACAGTGGCGCGAGGTGATTTATAAACTCCTGTTTTCAAGGCAGTTCATCAGGGAATTGAAGCAGCTAAGATGTTGATTATCACTAGACCTGAAGCACATCTGACAGGCAAAATACCAACCTTCCTCAAAAAAGTTTTTTGCTCGGAGGGATCTGCTATAAACAACTTTGGCTCATCTGCAGTGCAGAGCAGCACTGGTGTATCTTGTCTAGATTTCACATTCTCTTGCCATGCCCCCTTCCCATCACGTCCTTTCATCTCTCAGACAGTCTTTAGCTAGAAAAGCTTCTTGCCTGCCCAATAAATTACCAACAATATTTTCCATTTAAAAGTTAGTCACAGTGGGATTTGTATGAGCATTCGGCAGCAAGTGCTTTTTCTGCAAGAAGTAGTTCATTAAACAGCACCTTGTTTTGGCACACAGACATCTCCACCCCCACCAATAATCATCTCCACACAACTTCATTATTGGAGTAGAGCTTTGATCCTGAAGAACTGAATAACTCAGGTGACTCATAAGAGACTTTTGTATTCTAGGCAGCCAGCTCATTTCAGCCACACAATTTTTTTTTGCCCAGGTAGGGCAAATCTCACATGGTTTTGAGAGGTCCCTCCATTGGTGGTCACATATTCACAACTGGGATCACTGCCAGAAATGGTACAAGCAAAACTATCTTCCATGAAAGACCAAACAATAGAAAAACTAAACAAATGCATGAATTAATAAATAAAAGAATCTTGTTTTCATGCCTGGATTCAGAACTGAGAGTGGTGGCAGCAAGAATTCAGTGCTCAGTAGGTGAGTACAAGCGTGCAGCCCCCAACCAACCACATTCAACTGAACCTTGAGATGATTCTTTTCTAAGGACTCAACCTTACATGCACTGAAACTGCTCAGGACTATTCCCATCCAAACCTGGTTTCTGCTCAGAACCTCCTTTAGCTAAATCTTTCCATTGATTTCACTAAGTCCAAGGCAAAGGAAGAATAAACAAACCAGGAAAATCGAGTATGAGGAGAGTCCAGTTCTATCCACCCAGTGAGCACTTCAGTCACAGCAGGCACACTGATGTTCTGGGCCTCCAGCACAAAGGATAACATCAGCTTCCAGTAACAGGCACTGTTTTGCTCTGTGGCTTCTGCTCTTGGCTGGAAATTCTTCAAGTCACACTGCTTTTGACACTGGTCCAGTTCCTTCTTCCCAAATCTTCACTTTCAACCTGCCTCTTCACAGAACAGTTGGTGGAGAATGGAGGAGGTTCTTTTTATTCTACATGCTACCACTCTTCTGCTAGTCTTGTTACCACTAATGATCTTAAAATACTTTTTACAGTATTTTATCACATAATCACTTGCTGAAGTCAAACTAATGTTTCTAAGTAGTCCATTTGTCTTTGCAGCACAGAAAGCAGCAGCTCTGAGCAGGAAGGCTGAAGTGCAAATGCAGAGCTTTCCCTAGTTTGAATGGGAGGTGAGTGAAGAGGTTTATTGAAAACAAACCCTTCTCTTCCACCACCTCCCCTCAGTGATGCTACCAGTTCTGTTCTAGAGCAGACAGGAAATTTTGGGGACTATCTCCAGAGGATTATAAGTGCATTTCATGTTGTTTCCAGGCTTTTCTCCAGCAACCAGCAGTGCTTATATCTGCTGACTGTCTCCAGCACATTTTATCTGCAGTTGAACGTGGCAACAGGATATCACCTGAATGTGGTAAAGAAGGTGTCACTTGTTTGAAAAAGTTGTAGTCAGAATATGTAGAAATACTAATGAGTACAAGTGACTCCACACTGGCCAAGCAGTTTTTAGGTGACCAAAATTACTGGTACAGCTGAATTTAACAGGCGAGAAGTCAGTCTAATTTTTGCACACAGAAATCTTGCTTTTAAAACCTAAAAGCATCCTTCAAAGTAGTCATTTACACTTTACATAAAGTCCATGTGCACAATCACATCTTCATTCCTCCTAAAACTACTTTCTACTACACAATAAGGACAGGGAAATTTCAATTGTATGCTAATAAACTGGTAGAAGACAGGACAAACAAGCTAGGAATAAATGGAGGTTGAAAACCAAGGGAATAACTCAGTCACATTCCATAGCAGTTCATGCTGGAGCTCCTGATATTTAATATATCCATAAGCTACTTGAAAAGAATGAAGAATAAGCTGACAAATTTTGCTTAAAGCAGAAAACAGCAGAGGCTTATTCACCATGGGCAAGAACACAGTGAAGGGAGCAGAGGATGATTGAATATAGATTGAGAATCACCACACCTTGCAGCACAGGACCCATAGGCTGTGCAAGGAAAGCACGTGGCAGCAGTTCTGAACTGGAGCACAGATGTGAATCAACCTTTTCCCACACAATTCAGTGCTAAGATGATGGAATACGTTCCAAAAGGACAGCTTGGGTGTTAATATGTGAAACGATTGGAAATCTCTTAGACAAATGGAACTCCCTCAAGAGCTGCTAAGCAAAGGGATCAGAATGTGCCATGCTGGTTAAGAAGTTCTCAGGGTGCAGATGAGAACGGGAGGAGCCATGCCTACAGAAATCTCTATATGCATCTCTGCTTTTCCACTTTCCATTTGCTGGTGCCTATTGTCGTTCTTGATTTCTCCAGGGTCAGCTGGACTCTTAGTCTGATCTACTGCAGACCTGCTTCTGCTGCTGGAGTTCTCTGCCCTTTGCATGCAGTTAAGGCAGTTTCACCTAGGAATACACTGAAACTCTGCTGCAGCTTTCCATTTTCTCTTGCAACCACTCAAAAACTGAGTCTAAAGCTACTCAAATGTTGTGCACAGAATGAAAATAAGACAGGAGAGAAGGAAGGAAGAGACTAATGATAGTCAAGGGATAATATGTAAGTCAGCTTTTCTGAGAGGCATAGAATAAGCAAAACTTAGAACGAAAGAATAAGGAAAAAAATCCTCAGAAAAAAAACCCACAACAAATTGAAAACTAGAACAACCCACTCCCAACCCACTTACCTATAATGAAAACTATTACTACATGAAGAATTTTAAAAGCAGCTTAAATAGAATTTGAATTTTTAGGGCTATATTCACAGCATTACTTGATTAAGAGTAGCACTCAGAGACGAGAAGTAGGCTTGTGTCGTACACAGCCTTGTAAATAAAGTATGAGGGAGATAAACTCACTTTTACAACTTTTCCAGGAAAGCTGGGAAATGGATGGAAACCACCTTAGCCCTAAGATAGTTTCTCCCAAACAGCAGAATAAATTAACTTGCACAGAAGAGCCACATTGCTATTGTTAGCCTCCTTCCAGAACTCCTGCTTCCTCATTTGAAGTTAGCCTGCGTAGCAACCACAGGGCAATTTCTATCCAGGGCATCTTTCCTCACTCTCCGACACCATTAAGCCCCCCCAGGATGTGTTTTACCAGCCTACTGCTCCAAAGCCCACACAGCACACCACCAGCAGCCTCATCTATCACCCCACACCTTCAGGCCTATGTTAATTGACCAATAAAACACACCTGTAGCATATTAATGTTCTAATAAAACACTCTACATATTCACCACGTTTTGGGTTATCAGTTTGCCATCCATTATTTAGTAAGAAGTAACATCATAAATAATCTGCCGAGCAAGGTGCAATAACATGAGAAGAGAGAACAAAATACCACCTTCTCTTTACAGTTCCAGTCTTTGCACCAAAATGCTTATTTTTAAGTGCTTGGAGTGAGGCAAGATTGAACTCTTCAGCTCTAAATCTTCAGACTTTATTCACCAAGAGATTGCTTTGTTGAAAAGAACAAAAAGAACAGGCTTTCTAATATGTGAACAGGCTTTCTGATACCTATTTGCTTGCATCAGGTTCTCTGAATCCTAATATTAGTAATTCCTGTCTGTATAGAATCAGTAGCTTCATCCTCTGTGAGTCCTCATTAGCTGACTCAGTATTAGCAGCAGCTCATGGAAATATTTCCACTAAAAAGACCCTGTAAGCCTCTTTGGGACTGAAATGGATCTTTATATTTCAGTAGAGAATATGTACAGAATCTCCAAATAAAACTGGCACGTAACTAAAGTGAGGGAGTTTCATCACCACAAAAAGCCAAAGTAAGAGCCACTGTGATTTCATTGATCTTATCACAATGGACCTGCCAGGGGCTCCCTCCTCCCATCTGCTGAGATGGGCACAGTCTGGGAACTCCTGAGAGGAGCACTGAAGGAATGACTGCCACCACTCTCAGCACCCAAACACTGCAAAAATACTCCAACGTCAACTACAAGTGAAATACATTGAATACAATTGGACACAATGTTTTCATCTGGTATTAGCTGCTAAATGACCTCTAAAATTAACAGTTGCAATGATTTACTCTTCCCAAAATCTAGTAGTACAGAAAACATACAAAAGCAAGGCGATTATTTATAGCACTCAACATCCACTTTGTTAGCAAGAACAGAAAGATGCCAGATTCTCCTGTAGAGTTGGCCATGGTGAAGACTTTGGATGGGAAGATGGATAAAGTGAGGCCATGAGAAGACACTGGCACAAAGCAGAAGAGCTCTGAACTAAGGGACCCCAAGCAGCTTGTGTGGATCCCTGGAATCAGAACACACTAGAGCACCTCAACTAAGTGACCATGAGAGCAGATGAAGTGGGAAGGTGCAGGACTCAAACCAGGCAGGGATCTGAAAGACACAGCAATGAAACAGAAGGGAATGAAGCCTTGAGACAGAAAGCTGAAGGGATGTACAGCTATTTTCACTGAGAATGCCTGTGCTGTATCTCAGGTCTGCACCACAGAACAGTTACAGATCCACTGTTGTACACAAGCCCTGTGTCTGGGTGGTAAAATGCTGATTAGCAATCTGTGCATCATAAAATTTAAAGGTTGTGTTTTTTTGATGGGAGATAAGTAGATGATTGTCTAAAGAAATCCAAACACATCTACCCAACACAGCATCACGCCCTAACAAGACTTTCACTACCTTCATGATGAGATATTATTTTTTAAAATAATTACTCCTCTTTTAATGGCATTTTTTTCCCTTATGGATCACAGTAAGGAGTTTTATTGCTGCTCAAACTTTTGCAGCATTTTCCCATTTCTCAACTTCTATTACAGCCTCTCAATAGCACCTCTCAGCAGCTTCAATTCTGTCTTCATCATGTAAATTGTGCAATTGTACTGTTGCACACCAGCATGGGGGAGATTACTTTATTTACATGCATTGATATATATATCTATATTTCCTGATCAGATTCCTCCAGTTTACCCTTCCAATCACTTGCTAAAATACTTTTCCAAACTACCACTTCACATAGATGATTCTGGGCCCAGGACCCCTGCTAGGCATGAAAGAATGCTTTTTGGGGAAACGTATTTATGAGAGCACAAGATATGGAATATCATTTTATTTATTCCTCTCTGATTTGTTAGCAAATTTAGACACGAATTTCCATGCAGGTGAGGAGGTAGCCCAAGAAAGCAGTGCTTCTTTTAAGCCAGTTTCTGCCAGTTTTCAAGTGCTGGCCTATTTAGGTGCAAAATATTTTGCTCATTTGTATTTCTAATAAATATTGTAGTTAAACCCAGATCCAGCAGCAGTCACATAGAAACCAGATGAAGGCTGGGAATAATCATTAAAACATAGCTCTTAAACAACTCCTGATCTTTTCTCAAAGGGAAAGTTAAAATTCATATTTCTACCAATTGCAGCCTAAGATGATTAAAACATCTGTTTTGCAAAAAGCTGTATGTAACATAGCCCATTTTTGTCTCAGAGTGCTTATCCATTTCTGCCTTTACAAGATTGATGTGCCATGAAGTTGAAAAGAGTTAAAATAAAAATCTACAGAAGTTACTAAAATGAAAGCAAGTCAGCAAATACATATGTTTGAAGATTATTCAGTTGCCTCGTTACAGTTCTTATGTTTATAGCAAACAGAGGAGACATGGAAAAGGAAAGAGCCTGAGAAGCAGAAGTTCAAAGGGAGAAGAGCACAAAATTGTCATTTTCATTATTATTATGATGAGTTAAGACACACCTAAGAGCTCTGGGTAGCTGTAAGAGTAGGTGAAAATCATGGTTATTATTCATCATTTGGCATGGAAAAAAGCAAATACACCTCTCATCACCTTCCATCCACCACATATTGTTCAGTCCACTAACATGTGTCTTAAAGTACAAGAATAGCTGTGTTACAGCTATCAGAGAAATCCAAACTTCCATTTCCTAGTCATTATTTAAACCACATTTTTAGGGTTACGTTCTTACTTATGATTTACTCCTGCTGCAGTTTTATGGGATGGAAATTACTGTTGTTGAAATTTCCCCTCTGCAAACACTTGCCCCAGTCAGTAGACCTCGTAAGAGTCAATGCTCAAGAGAAGAGGTGAAGTGACACTCAGAGCCCCAGGTCAGCCTGGGCTTCTGCATGCAGCAGCTGGGGTCATTTCATCTGATACTGTGCTCTATCAAGAAGCAGGAAACAAACTGCTCCACCAAACTACACCAACCTCTCTACAATGTCCTGTCAGGTGCTGTAGAGAGGGAGGAGGGCTCCCCTCAGTCTCCTCTTCCTCACACTAAGCAGTCCCAGCTCCTTCAATCTCTTCATCAGATTGATTCCCCAGCTCGGTTGTCTCCTCTGCACTGGCTGCAGCACCTTGATATCTCTCTTGGATTGAGGTGCCCAGAACTGGACACACACTCAAGGTCTGGCCTCACCAGTGCCCAGTCCAGGGGGACAGTCCCTTCCCTGTGTGTTGCTCACACTGTTTCTAATCCAAGCCAGGATGCCATTGCCTTTCTTGGGTGCCTGGGCACTGCTGGCTCATCTTCAGCCTCTTAGCAACTGAAACCCCCAGATCCTTTTCCAGCAGCAGCTTTCCAGCCACACTGCCCAGCCTGCAACTTTGCATGGGGTTTTCGTGGCCCCAGTGCAAGCCCCAGCCCTTGGCCTTGGTGCTGCTCCTCCTGTTACCACTGGCCCCTCAATCCAACCTGTCCCTGTCTCTCTGCAGAGCCTCCCTGTCCTCATGCAGATCAACACTCCCACCTTAGTGTCATCTGCAAACTCACCAGCCTCCATCTGGATTGCACTCCAGTGACCACCACTCTCTGGACCCATCCATCCAGGCAGTGCTGGATCCAGCAGATGGGGTGCTCATCCAGGCCATGAGTGTTGGTGCAACCCTCGTAAAACTGATCACAATCAGAACATTCAAAGTGGATTTTGAAATGTCAGAAACAAACATTAAATACGTGAACAATATTTCAATGTAACTATGCAAAACTGGCAGAGCATTCAAAGAATGCCTCCAGAACAAGGAAACCAAATGTTCTACCATCAAAACAAGACAATAACTCATTTCAACAGTGTAATTTCAAGGAGCCACAACAAATGCTGAAAAAACCACCCTTGCTGGTTTTGTACAATATGGGAGATATTTGCTGCAAAAAGCTAAAAATTATAATTTCCTCTGTAAAAGATCAAATTATCATTCTCACTCAGAGTGCTAACGAAGAACTTCAATAGCTTGTGTCAAAACAAACTCACTTGGCACATTCAACCGTATGTTATTTCCTTGTTTGTTTTTTGTTTTTTCCTTAATATCCTAAATGCACCCAGCAAACTTGTCAGTTTGTGTCCCCCATACAAAAGGCAAGACTGGAAAACAAACACCATCCCCATTGTGTGCTGGGCTGGCTGGAGCTCATCTCCTTCACTGCTGTCCCCTGCTGATTAAAGCACTGCTAAGAAACTGCCAGTGGTTTGGTTACTGCTGGGCAGCACCTGCACAGATGGAAAAAAAAAATCAAACCCTTGTGTATTCATGAGGTGTTGGCTTTCTATAACTTTTATTCCAATGGGAAAACCTGTTTTTATCATTCATTTTGCAATTTCTAAGTAATGAAGGATTATAGAGCAATAGGAACTCTGCAAACCAGAGCTGCCTGGGTTGTGACACTTCAGACTTCTCTAAAAAATTCAAGAGAATCCTTTTACAGATGAAATAACTTGTAGAAAATGCACCCCTTAAAGCATTATTTTTGATTTATTTATTTGAATTGAATAGTTCTAGCTACATGCTGTCAATATAGCAAGAACAGCCATTTTCACTTAAAGAATTTATGGCCTGAACCATAGAATGTGGGCTTGCAGCTCCACAATTAGCCCTACCAAACAGGCAGCACACACTCCACAACTCCATTTATAACTGAATTAAGCATGCTGCCTTACATTTTTCATAAAGGTCCTAATTCAAAGCATTTTATGTGTTCCTTTTGCTCAAGTAGTTATTTATGGATAAGAATAAATAAAGAGCAATTAACCATTGCATTTAGTAACTGGCTGTTGAAAGAGCATCTTGCAGCTGTTTAGCCCCAATCCAGGGCTGAGCTACAGCACTTGCTCTGTCACCTGAGGGGCCCTCCCCAGCCAGGAAGGGGGATCTGGAAAAGGAGAGATCTGTGGGTTGACATGAGACTAGAATTAATGAAATGCAAAACTATTATTAATGCTAATGCCAACAGAATATAGAAATTTATACTCAGCTCAGTGAATCTGCAGATTACTGGTGACAGTAAATGGGAAAGCAGAATGATGTTCTTTCCTTTTTATCTTTGCCATCCTTTTGGAAGATGCTCATGTTGTTTGGGTCAAATACTTCTTTGACTGATAGCTCTCTTCCCAATCCATTATTATTATTATTATTATTATTATTTTCCTTAGAATGAGGGATTTAGGTACATTAGTAATAAACTACTAATTAGTAATAAATCTACAGGGTAGAATTATAAGAAACAAGACTGTGATTTACTCTGGCTTGCAATAAAGTGAAGCAAGTCAGATTAATTCCTGCATTATCATGTTCTCACCACAGATTTCAACAGAACGGGTCTAGGATCTGTTTCTTCACCAAATCTGTTTAAAAATGTATCTTCTGAGTGCAAATTTTACAGGATAAAATGATGCAAAGGCAACAACATCTAAAATAAGAACAATGAAACTGTAAGGAAAAAATTCTTCATGACAAAAAGCTATTTGATTTATGACTAATATTTATCTATTATTAAAGAACCAAGTTATGAATTAATAACTGAATGATTACTTCCCCACAGAACAGGTATAGGGAGCTGGAAAAGCACTAAACTTTTTTTTTTCATTCTGCCTGAGTCAATATTCCCTTTCTTCAAACATTTCAAGAGCATTTCAATGGTAATGAACATATATACTGGCCTGAACACAAAAAACCAGCCATGAGCAAAGCTAAACTCCCAGGAAAAACTGCACAGCCAGATCCATTCAAATTCACCAGCAAACTTCTTCCTATTGAAAACGTTTAAATATTGAATATTTCTTTTTGTTTGCTTTTTTCATACACCAAACATGGAGCTCTTTTCCCTTGACAACTGACCAAACTTTTCTGCTGAGCTGGCACACTCTGCAGCTGAAGAGCAGTGCCTCCAGCAAGAATCCTTCAAACAGCAGTCTGAGCATCACCTGAATAACTTGAGTGTCCCAGTGGGAAAGATGACAAGGAGTCCACACTTTACAAAGCTGCCTATAAATACATAAGTATAAAATGCATATATAATCCAAACTAACATTGGAATCAGGGGCTAGGTATCTTGTCATCATACTGTAGCTATCTAGAAGTTAATTGTGTTCTGAGTTAGTCATGAGATTGGTATCTGTGGAGAGAAAAGCACTTTGTGAAGAGAAATGCCTAAGACGAAATGAGTGTCCAACAGGAGGTGGGTATATCTCACCTGTATCATGAGAAGTCCAGATGACTATTTTACATGATTAATATGTATTTTTGGATCAAACTCCAGTTTAATACTCAGTAACTTTACTCTAGTGGAATGGCAAAGCAGTTATTTTAGTATCTGCTGCCAATTCTACTTTACATGGAGTAGCACATTTCAGAGTGTGTGTTATTAGCACTGGTAAAACTGCTGTGATGCTGGTAGTTGTAACATGAACAGAATACCTCTGTGCAGGACATGGTCTCTGTAGCAGCTGAGAATGACAAATATCATGCTTGAGGAAGCCAAAGGTTGGATTTTTATTTGTAGCAAGTATGAACACATTCAAGCATAGTACAGTTAAAAATGAGAAGCACACTGATAATCAGCTCTTCATTTTTCTGCTGAGGAAAAGCAAATAGGAAGAAAACAACTCAGCTACTGACCAAATAAAACCTTGTGGGGGAAAAAAGAACCAACTTGAGTGCAGGTGAAGTTATAATAGTACAGTCATAGTTCTCACTGTCTCAGCACCTGAACCCTAAGGATGCTGGATATGAGAGAGTTCACCAGGCAGGTGCAGAGGTCTGGTGCAAGGTGCTGGGATAAGGCAGAGCAGAGGACAGGCAGCACTTTGACTTGCAAAACAAGCAGAGCCCTCAGAATGCAGTAAACTGTTCATCCATGTCAATGGAACAAACAAAAATGATGAATTTCAAAGGCACATCTGGCCTGAATCAAATCACAAGTGCAACAAACCACACAAAATTAGAGAGAAAATAATCAGGTTTTCAGATGTCTCCACAAAAGCTCAAATTGCCAGAGTTCTGTGTTGCAGGGTTTTTGGGGGCTCCTTTAAGTTACATTTACTGTGTATTGCTTGATATTTTTCCCTGGCTTTAAAATGTTACATCAAGTTAGTATTGCTATGAATTATAGTCTCTTCTTCAAAGTCTCCAGAAAGATCTCATTAAATGCTACCCCCATTCACCCCCCTTGCCTGGACACTACACCAGTCTACCAGATGTAAGGCAACAGGACTTCTCTCCACAATTGGGCTGGCTGGTTTTCCCATCAATATTAGGAACCAAATTCCAGCTTCCCTCTGTTGAGGTCTAAGGGAGAGAATCAAGTTGCCAGCCCCAGAGCACTATGACAGAGCTCATAAGGCACTTGTTCTGTGCTACAGTGACACTACTCTGATAAAAAGCAACACAGAAGCTGTGAAAGCACCACCTTCCTGGCTGAGCAGCAAGACCCAGAACTGTAAGAATCAGCCACACTCTTATCTTTTGGATATCTGAGATGGAAAGAGTGGGATTTTCTCACTGAATTCATGTATTAGTAAAATCCCAAAGACAGGCAGATTTAGCTGCTCTTCAGCAGCACAAGCAGCTCTAATTCAGCATACCCTGACATCCAAGACACTGTTCAGAGCTATGTCACCAGCAGAGCTCCTGGCTGGCAGCAGGATCCTGTGTTCCCAGCTCAGTGAGCTGTCGGGAGGGAACGTGGGTTACCAGGCACCTCTGTTGTCCCTGATTACTCAAGTCACACAGAAAAGAACTTGTGACTCATGTTGCTCCTCCACTCTGATGCCCCTCCACACACTTCTTGGGAGCAGAGAAAAAATTCAGTTGCCTTGGAATGCAAACCCAAGGACTGAGTGTCATCAGTATCACTAAAACCTAAGCAAATGGGGAGACAAGAAACCTGTGTCCAAACTTGATATACTGTAAAATAAGAGGCAAAAAACAATGCAACACCCACCAGAACACTTAGCAACTTTCTTTCTGTGTTGGTTTATGCATAATTAAGACGTGGGATCCATTTCTGCAGTGTATCTAGGCCATATGTTAAGTGGATTTTTAAGAGCATTTACACTGAGAGCAGAAGTAACGCTGAAGGTTAAAAAGAACAACCCCAGGAAAACTTTCTTTGGGGAGTTCTAAATATAAACCCAGAACTCCTACTATCATTCTGATGCAAGAACTTCCACCCAGATGTAAAGCAGCACATCATTTCTCAAGTTAAGAGCTAAATTCAGGTGTGGGGGAGGAGAGAGGAAGATAAAACTTTTCTTTCCAGACCCACTACCTGATACAGAACTTCAACATTTTCTTCCTCTGAACTCAAAAGAGATGAGTTGATGAAGTAAACTGCACTGAATGTACTACAGACTTAATCTCTGTTTTCTGTTTTGATGGGATTATGATTCCTGCATGTAAATATTTATCAAAAAGGTGCAGATGCTGCTAACAAAGAAAAATCATTTCCCAGTTTCACATAATCAGACCACTTTTTATAAGCCAGAAGTAAACAATGCTCAGATTAAAAAGCACAGTAACAAAGAGTGAATGTAAAAGATGATAAGGATGAGGAGAAGGGTCAATCCTGCCCTTTCCTACACACCCTGATGGAGGAGTAAGAAAGCAGAGGCAAGTGAGACACTGCTGTGTGTGTGGAGTGGTGGCTGGTGCACAGCCAGCTAGGAAATTAGGAGCCCTATTAGGTTTTTTTGTCTCTCTACCCCTGCCAGGGGTTGAGAGTTTGGCAGACCTGAGAATGCTTTGGTATTAGAAGGAGCAAACAGACATAGAGCATCACATGAGAAAAATAAAAATCTGATGTAAAAGGAAATAAACTAAGTAACTAAATATGCCTGGGGAAAATTACTGAATTAACACACAGATATGAAGAAGTCAAATCATGAGGAACAGCATTTGTGCTTGTTGTTGGAACCTCTCATCCTATTATAAATATGGTTATGCCTTATTAAGTTTGAAAACAGGCTTACAAGAAAAAAGATGTAAAAACTGTAGTTATTACCAATAAATTATTTTAGATGCATAAAAACATGTAGCGCTGATATGAAAATATGGTATCAGAAATTTCTGAGAGAGGATTTGCAAAGATGAAGAGTCATTTGGTAACAATTGGGTAATATAATGTATACAGTGAAAATGAATGAGAAATGGGCATTTGGAGGAAGAAAGAAGAAAACAGAAAGAAATAGTGAAAAAATACATTGTGGAAAGAATAAACTGAAAGGTAAATTTATGTTTTCCAAGGTGAATATAATTCTTTCTTTGAAAGAGCAGTATTAGAACAGAGACATGGGTGGTTACAGATCCTCACTGTCCTGTCCCTAGGCTTTACATTAACATAACAAGTGTCCTCTTGATAATCAGAATCCACCAAAACTCTCAAATCTGTTTCTCAGCCTCAGTGGCAACACTGACTTTCTCAACAAAACTACTTACTTTCAGCTTATATAAAATCATTAAGAGTAGCCCCTCAATTACTGTACACGTTTGTCCACCCAGAAAAAGGGTTAGCTCTTTTTTACTCAACACATATGAAAAAATGAGACTAAAATAGTAAATCCCAGTAATAATTGTTGCATGGGAAGCAGGAACTTAATAATTGAATACTTGAAATGATTATTAATTATTTGTTATTAGCAACAGACGCAAGGAACTGGCAACAGATGGTGTGAGATGGTGAAGAAGAGATGAATTTCCTCCATTCACTTTTGGCAGCCCTTCTGCCCAACCAGACCATCTGTGCCACATTAGAAATGTTAGAAGCCATACCATACATATTGCTAAGAGGATGCACGTTCTTGGACTGTTTGCTTTTCCAATCCAAACTCCATTCATCCCTCACGATCACAGAATTAAACAAAGTAGGTTTTATCATGAAGATTCTGACCCACACTCCAAGGCTGGTTCCATAGCACACTGCAGAGATGAGGCAGGATTTGGTCTCAACCATTTGCAACCAGTATGTGGTGGAGCTGAAGTTCTCACAGCACAGTCTCCACAGATGAAGAGGAGTTTAAATTTGCTCTTTGGGAATCATCCTCACTTTACTTTGCAATCAATTTCCAAAAGAAAATGCCTAACCTGCTTACAGACACCTGACAGGGAGATGAATGGCATCGTCCCTGATGGCTCTTGTGATTTTGTTTCATGAGCATTTAATATTTGGACATTTATTTTTGTTTTCCTTCTGCTTGGGAATTTTTCTATCATATTTGTCTAATGGGTTTTGTAGAAACAGCCCTTTCATCCAGCCAATAGGTCTCCATAACACTTTGCAACTTTGCTACAAAAATAGATACACATATTTAGATGAAATATTGCTTACCTTTACTTAATATATTTTTAATGTTAGCAATTTCAGCTTAATGGACATGCACACCAGGATAAGGTCTGGAAAATGAAATATGATCAAGAATCTAAAAGATTTCCACAAATGAGATTTGTTGATATATTGTGATCATTTTAGTGGAAATTTAATTGACTAAGAAAAAGGCTAAAGAAATCTGTTTCCAGTTAAATAGTCAGGGGTTTTTTAGTGCAAGACTGTACTTTAAATTGTCCTAGATATTTTGTCCTAGATAACGTATCCAAATCCATCTGCTGTGTGCATCAGACAAAACTGCAATTCATAAAAATAAGGAATGAGGAGCTGGATTTCAGGGGCCCAAAGCTGTGCCTGAGCACTGCAATGGATCTAAGAAGTGGGTTCAGCAACTGAAACAGAAACTACTTCAATTTGCTTTGTTCTTTTCCTTCTTGCTTTGTGTTCCTTTAGCTTGGCAGGAAAAGCATTCAGTATAAACAAAGAAACTCCAGTCTCCCTCTTATTTTGCCATTGGAAGAGTAAATTCTACCACCATCAATACTGTCAAAAGGGGACAAAGGGAGAGAATCAAGGAGTTCTGTATTTAGTCAGGACAAAGCTTGCCTTAGCTGAAGAAAGACATGATACTAAAGTGCAAATTTGAACACAATAGTCCTGATGTTCTGTGCTTATGTATCTCTAATAAAGTATTGAAAGTATTTTAATGACTACTTTTTGCCATGTAACTATATGGCTCAAAATGACTGCTTAATAATATAATATCAGAATATCTAGTATTGCCTATTCTGTGAGAACTGACAGACTGATCTGCCCATCTTTCAGTGTTCTGACTCTGTGAGCATACATGCCCAGATTCTAAGAGAGCACATGTAACTCCACTGGTTCATTTCTCTGCTTTCTCCTTATTTCTAAAGTTATGGAAAATCTAAATACTTGTAAAATACTTATAAAATCTAAAAATTTGAGTATGTGGTTTCCTCAAAATTACATGCATTTTCACAAAGAAAAAATTTCCCCCCAGTTCAACTCAAGAACAATGATGCATCATCATACATGACTTGAATTATTAAGTTAGCTTATTGAGAATAAACTGCAAGTCCTAATAAAAATGCTATATTTATCCCCAACATGTATGTGATCAACATCTCAGGCTAGAATAACTGAGAAAAGCAGGAACCAGGTAGAATTGGCAGTGATGTATGAACAGTCTGCACTCCTGTAAAGAAGATTTTTATCCCCCCAAAGTTTAGAAGTTCAGTACAAAGACAGGATTAAAGTATTTCCTAGTGCTTCCTAGCTCTCAGAAATATGACCTATCTTCCTCCTCTTCTTCACAATTTTAAGTGTGTTATTGTACTCTGGAAGATTGAGAACAATACTAGGTAACTATTACTGCACTCAGAATGCTCTATATGAGCATTTAGCATTCTTTGTACAATTCAGCACTCTGATCCTTCTTTACTTTTCAGACTATTTCTAAGACAAAGGCATTTTCCCTTAATTTCCTCCTTTGACAGCCATAGGTACATATGGTATATATAAGCCACTACATGCTGAAATTCAATATTAGAATTGTGTCCGAGCAAAACAACACAGGCATGAAAGTCAAGTATTTCCCCCCTACTTTATTTAAGAGAATCACCACAAATTCTCATACAATGGAAGTTTAGAGTCAACCCAAATTCTTCTTTCCATCTAAAACAACAACAAAAAAGCAGTATATGCTTTTGTTCTTTTTGTTAAGCTTTAAAACAAAACTACTCTTTTGCAGGTTAAAAAAGTTAACTGCTAAACACTTGCAAACAAAACAGTTTACAGTACCAAACAAATCCCACAGCATGTTTTCAATTTCCTTCTTCCCTCTCTTTTGACTGAAACCATGTCTTGAGTTGAGTTTGAACTCAGAGATTCTTTTGATTGCCTTGAAACTTCCTTTTGTTTGCAAATGCCTACTTGAGCACAATGGATGCCCCAAGTGTAAAGAGTATCCCCTTCTAAATTGCATTTCTCACCAAGCAATTAACTCTTTGTTCAGGAAAGCATAATGGCTTTCAGCAAGCTCTGCAGAGCCACCTTCTTTTTAGTGACTCATCTCAAGAGTCCAATAATTCCTGAAAACCAAAGTGACTTCACCTATCAGATACTTCACCTCCTCCTCCTTTCTTGTCATGCTTTGGAACATCTCTGATTCACACAGGAATGTTTCCTTGACCTTGACTTTATACATTATCTTGTCATCTCTTGACTTTTCTCAATATCCTTTCTCAGGTCATCTCATCTCTACTTTCTATGCTCTGCAATGTCAGGATATTCAAATGCTAATATGATCAGAATTTATGAATCAAAAAAGAGACTGGCACACTGTCCTTTCTGAGAAATGAGAGTATTTGTGAGCTGTCATCAAGGCTTCATCAGTTTGGCACCAGTTATGTAAGAAGGTTAGATGGGTGACCTTTCATGGGTAAAAACCAGCTGGAATATGTAGCTAGTGGGTCAGGGATGGGCCCAAAGCATTCAGGACTCCAGAGTTCCAAAGAAAGGGCAAAAAGCATAACTTCATTCCTGGACATGGTTCACAAATAGCCATGAAGAGAATCTGCCCTCCCAGACTGAAGAAGAAATGTCCCATTTCATACAGCTTGGTTGCTAATTCTGGCCCAAATACTTCAGCTAATGTGAACCAGCAACATTTCAGTAACATACCACCAGTCAGGTCAGAAACAGCTAGAGATTTGCTCCTTTCTCCAATAACCTTAATTTCTGAACTCTTAATTTCTGACAGAATGAAAGACTGCCAAGCAAGCAACATGCACTTACTTTAGTTCTTGGAATCAAATAAATTAAGCAATAAATATACAGCAACAAAAACTTCTACTCAGTCGAAATCTGGTAAGAAATCACAGCCTAAGGTATGAAGTTTGGGACCCCTTCTTTCTCAGCCTGGCCTGTTCTCCACAGCAAAACAATAGCCAGACCATACTGATACCCAACTTCCCTGCCACTGCCTGTAACACTCCTGGCACACCAGAAATAAGAGGGTGATTTTTCACACTGCTTTCCCATTTCCTATGATAACATCCCTGTTTCTTTATTTATAACCCCAAATGTGTGTTATCTCTAATATAATATATATTATTTATACATTATTTATTTGCACTTTATTTATGTGAAGGTGAACTACTAAACCATAGATTAGGAAGAAAGACAGTTATATATCAAATACTCCATTAGGAATGTGTTTTTCTTCCCTGTAGATTATGTACTATTTCTGTGTGCTTTTTAAGATAGGGTAAGATTTTTAAGATAAGATGCCATACCACAACATAGGTGTCAAAATAACAACTACATCTATCACTGTATAATATGAAATATTTGAGGGAATTGTCTGATTACTAGCATGGCATTTCAGTTTAAATGTAGCTTCAAGAAAATACTTGATAAATTTTATCCATCATTATCAGTCCCTTTTGTGTGGGTAATATACTGATGCTCTTGTTACTATAGTCCTTACTATTAGTAAGTTTTAGTTTTTATTTCCATTATGGTGTGAAGCCTCTCCATAGCCATATGCTCCTGGTGCAAATGTAATATTTCTTATCCTGGTCTTGCTAGATAAAACTTGTAATTTCTACACACCTTATAATGATTCTGTTGAATAATTTACCTTTCTCTGTAAAGAAAGTGTGCTCATCTGGCCTTTGAAAGGAGTGCTGGGAATGACTTGGGGAGGGAGATAATTTATTTTTTTGGGATCTCAAACCCACTGTTTCTACTGCAAATCATACCTGGATCATAATCTGCTTCTGCCATAGCTCAATATTGGAGATTAAAAAAAGTTTGCAATAAAAAATAGTCTACACTGGGGCATAATAAAGTGTCCTAATGGGTATGGAATGTAGGGGGCTGTGTCAGGAGTGCAGGGGACTGCGTTTGGTGTGGTGGTGGTGGTGGTTGTTCTGGTTTTGTGGTGGTGTTTTGAGGTGTTTTTAGGTATGGTTGGACTCTGTGACCTAGGAGGTCCTTTCTTAACCATAATTATTCTGTGAGTTGGTCGATTATTCTGATTTAAAGTCACTGGAAGTGAGGCAAATGGTGATTTTAGTTGAACTCAGACAGGCATACAGACATCAGCAGCCTCCTGTCTGCACATCTCTCCTTTCATCCAAGCCCCTTTATAGAGCAATAACTCACACGGTGCTCACTGGTGGCAGTTCACTAGGATGACCTCTTCCTGGAAATGCAAGAGTCTGGGGTTCACCCTGCAGCTCGTGGGGTTCTTTCCTCTTAGTATGTAGGAGACCCAGGCATAGACTAAGACTCTAGGCTTCAAAGTTTGAAGGGAAATGGATCCTGCCTTCACACACCTTTGATGTAATAGCAGATTTGGGGAATAATTTTAATATTAAAATTATTCTTTTAATTTTATTTATTATTATTTACTTTTATTTATTATTATTTATTTTTATTATTATTTAATTT